>PVJH01010609.1:0-72916 GCA_004026705.1 Nesogale talazaci | reverse complement strand
CGCCAAAAGAGTAATAAGAGAACCCACAGACTAGGAAAACATCTTTAGCAAAGACAAATCAGATAAAGGCCTTATTACTAAAATCTACAATACCCTGAATGCTTCCAAAAAGAGCAAAGCTAACTGCCCACTGAGGAGGTAGGCAAAGGACATAAACAGAAGTTTCACAGAGGCAGAAATCAGAGTGGCCAATAAACATATGAGAAAATGTTCCCGATCATTGGCCATAAGAGAAATTCAAATCAAAACAACAATGAGATACCACCAATACCTTCAAGTATAGCCCAATTCAAAAAATCAGAAAGCAGTAAGTGTTGGAGAGGCTGTGGGGAGATAGGAACACTTATCCACTGCTGGTGGACCTGTAGGTATGTATAGCCACTATGGAAATCAATTTGGCAATATCTAAAACAGATGGAAATTGAGCTACCATATGATCCTACAATCCCCCTACTGGGCATATACCCAGAAGAGGCAAGCAACGAACCATGACCAGACATCTGTGCTCCAATGTTCATTGCAGCACAGTTCACAATTGCAAGAAAGCAGCCCAAATTTCCATCAACTGACGAATGGATTAAAAAGCTGTGGTACACACATACAATGCATCGCTATGCATGCAGTACTATGCATCGCTGAAAAGCAGTGATGAACGCATGAAGCACATCACCGCATGGGAAAAACTGGAGGAAATTATGCTAAGTGAATTTAGCCAAGCGCAAAAAGACAGGTACAACATGAGTCCACTGAGGTAAGCATAATTTAAAAAAATGCAAAAGGGGTATCTTGGATTGTTACTGTATTCAAAAATGCCTGGGAAGAGGCCCAAGTAGTATGGCAGGGGCCAGACCAAATTTAGGGCTACATATGGTAGCCAACTGGAGTGGGGGTGGGTTGGGAGGGGCGTGGGGCAAATGGTGATGTGTAGAGAGGAAATTAGATACTAACCCACCCATGGGGAGTGTATTGTTTATATCACCACAGTGAAAGAAGGGCCAAACTTAAACCCGGTGATCCAGGATGTGAATGCAGTCTGGCAGTATGAAGTGGAGAAGGAGTCTGAGCACACAACCCCATCCCAACTTCAGGGGCAGTCACCTCTCCACCAGGGGAGTTTGCCTTGGAGGTCAGCACTTGAAGCTGCAGCTTGGGGAGTGGGAGATGCTTGACCAGAACAAATGAGAATAAATGAAGAGGGAGGAAGAGAGAATGGAGTGCAGCCTGGTCCACCGATCCTTCAGGATGATACTCCCACTCAGAACAGTCGATACACAAAGAGGATCATATGGCCAGCGCCACTGTGAAATATAGCTGCCATCACTGACCCAAGGCCTCTCGGGGTCAACAGTGGAGAAACAGGGTCAGGATTATACGCTTCTGACACAACCACACCAGGGAAAAGCACTAGGGGTGTACAACAGAGCATGGAGATCCAGATGGAATTACTGTGATAAACCTTGGGACCAGGGAGTGGCACCCCATCTGACTCAACCAGGGAACACTCCTGGAGGTCAATGAACAGACCTTGAATTATTTACATTTTTATATTGTTATTTTTTTACATACCTACCTACACACACACACACACACACACACACACACACACACACATATATATATATATATATGACATTGGGGTTTTTTGTTGTTGCTATCATTGCTTTATTTCCTTTGGTTGCTTCATTTTAGGAAGCCTTTTTGGGTACATATTGTTACCTTTGCAAGTCTATCTAAATAAGATAGGTTGGATGAATAGTCTGGAGGCGAAAACAATGGGACCGATGGTTTCGGAGTGTGGGCCATGGGAGAAGGGGAGGAGGGGGAAAGGAGATGGTGTTGACCAGCCCAGGAATAAGGGTATATCAAATGATCCAAAATTAGAGATGTGGATGAGAGAAGTCCAGTAGGGGTTGATCAAGGGTAATGTAACAGAGAGAAAATACTGAAACCCAATGGAGGCTGAGTATGATAGTGGGACAAGAGGGAAGTAAAAGGAAATAGGGGAAAGTACTGGGGGTAAAGAGCATTTATAGAGGTTTAAATACAGGCATGTACATAGGTGCGTATATCTATATGTGACAATGGGTGAAATAGATCAATGAACTTATACTTATAGGCTTAGTAGTTGAACAGCAGATGGGCATTGGATCTCCACTCAAGTACTTCCTAAATGCAAGAACACTTTGTTCTATTAAATTGGCATTCCATGATGCTCACCTTCCCTACCCGATCACTGAAGACAAATGTGTGCATAAGCAATGGTGGTGAAGAAAGCTGATGGTGCCCAGCTATCAAAAGATGTAGCGTCTAGGGTCTAAAAGGCTCAGAAGCAACAAAGCCGACATGGAAGAAGCACACCAACCTGTGTGACCACGAGGTGCTGAAGGGATCCAGTGTCAGGCATCGAAGAACTAAAATGATATCATTATAAATAGGGGGGAGTACAGATTGGTGATCCAAAGCCCATCAATAGGTGAAGCGACATCCTTTTACAGAAGGGTTTCAGGGAGGAGGTGAGCCAGTTAAAGTACAGTGTAGTGACAGCGAAATATGCATCTTTCCTCTAGTTCTCAAATGCTTCGTCACACCCACTATCATGCTCCTGGTTCTACCAGACAAGACCAAGTAGAATAGGGAATGTACACTGGAGTCATAAACATGGAGAATTTAGGATAGATATTCCCTCAGGACGAATGATGGGAGTGGTGATACTGGGAGAGTGGAGGGATGGTGGAGTAGAAAGGGGGAACTAACTTCAGGGATCTACATATAACCTCCTTTCTGGGGCATGGCCAACAGGGAAGTGAGTGAAGGGACACATTGGACAGTGTATGATATGAAATAGCAATTTGTAAATTAGTAAAGGTTCATGGGGTGGAGGAAAGAAGGGAAACATGGGGAGGTGGAACTGGGGGTCTAAGTGGAGGGAGGATGTCTTGAGAGTGATGATGGCAACAAGTGTGCAAATGAGATCTGCATATAATTGATGTATGTATGGATTGTGAGGGGAGGTGTATGAGTACCCAATAAAATGATCCATTTAAAAAAAAAAGGGAGGGGAAGAGGTGCTTTTTTTTAAAAAGAGGAGTGTGCACCAAGGGCTCAAGTAGAAAATGTTTGGAAATGTATGTGACAACATGTGTGCAATGTGCTTGATACAGATGATGTACAGAATGTTATAATAGCTGTAAGAGCCCCCTGTAAAATTATTTTTAAAAATGAAAAAAAAAAGACATGGTATATCACTCACCACATATGCATGTGAAAGTTGGGCATTGAATGAGGAAGACTGAAGAAGAATGGATGCATATGAATGATGGTCCTAGTAAATGATGTTAAAAATACTCCCTGCCAGAAGAACAAACTTCAAAGAAGTATAGCCGAATCCTTCTTAGAATCGAGGATGGTGTGACTTCATTGCATTCACTTTGAATGTGTTATCAGGAGAGATCAGTTCCTGGAAAAGGATGTCATGCTTGGTAAAATAGAAGTGCAGGGGGAAATGGGAAAATTCTTGGTGAGACATAATGGCATCGTGCGGCAATAATGAATGTCAGCATGTTGCAGAACTGGGCAGTGTTTCATTCTGTTGCACATGGAGTTGACACTGAGTTGGCTACTGGTACCTAACAATAGCAACAACTTTATATATATAAATATACTTTTTATATATATCTATATATTTACTGACTTAGAGTTTTACCAAAGATGCAAATACCCAATTTTCTTTCATAAAATTCTTGGCAATTTCTATTTTGAGAATGATGAGGGCAACAGATGTGTGAATGTGCTTGACATAAAATGGACTTCTGTATGGATTGTGGTAAGAGTTCTATGAGCCCCCAATAAAATGAATTTAAAAATAATTCTCGACAATGAGCATAACTATTTTGATAGCAGGAGAATTGGTATGTTGTCACTTGCTGTGTAGTTGGTTCTGAATCATGGTAACACCGTGTGTTACAGAATAACTTTTCTTCACAGGATTTTCTTGGCTATAATCTCAATGCACGTAGGCTGGCAGGGTTAGTCTCTTGTGGAACGACTTGGTGACTTTGAACTGCAAACCCTTCAATTAGCAATCCAGTCCAATCTGTTTGCATCATTTACACCACCGAGAGACATTGGATCCTGAATTGCATTCTGATGATAACCTTACATAGGGTTTCTAAGATGCTAAGTCATTTATCTCAGGGAACTTTTTCATTTCTGATTTTTCTGCTTCTTTCTTATGTTTCCCTCCCTCTCCCCCCTCCCAGATAACCTGCCTCCTGCACAATCTTACAAAACAGACTTCTACCGATCAATACTCTGGCAAGCATGTCTTCCACCTGAATATGGAGAGTGCTCGCTGTTCTTCTGCTTTCATTCTCTTTCCTTCCTCTGCAATTACCAGCTGCCTTTGCCATTCAGATTCATGGTGACCCAGATGTGTCAGAGCAAGGCTTTCAATGGCTGACTTTTCAAAAGCAGTTTGCCAGGGAAAAGAATTCTTGACTCTCAGGGTCATCTGGACTCAATACCATGTTTCCCAGCCTCTTTTCTTGCAGATATGTATGCCTCAATAACTGATTTCTACTCAATGAACAATATAGAAGTGGCTTGTGCAACCTCCAGAAAGTTCCCTCCCAGGAGGGCAATCTAACTCTTCCCTCCCTTTTCTCTTTCCATCTGTCTGGAATGCGGATGTAGTGACAGCCACAAGAACAGATATGTGGAAGCTTGAGGTTGGAATCATATCTTGAAGGACAAGATCTATGACAGACAGTATTGCTGAACTAGTCCTTGAGTATCTAAATTCTTGTGTGAAAGAAATATATACATTTCTATTTTGCTTCTGACACTGATATTTTGGGTTTTCCTTCAATTGCATCTGAACCTAATCTTAACTTATCCACACTCAAGTGTTCTCTGGTCTGTGTCTGTCTTACAGGTATGATCATTTATCATTGTGCCTTGCTCTCTGCCAACCATTCTATCTTATTCAGCCTTGTTAGGATCTAAACGAAAAGGGGAAATGCGTTATGCAATATCCGAGAACACTCAATATTGAGGAAACTAAATTTAATGCTTCAGGAGAAGGGTTAAAGAGGTTGAAAAGCTTTTCTAGTCCCTGTAGCTTCCGTTTATTAAGAGACATTGTAGGTAAGATTTCAATGTTAACTCTAGAGATAATTAGATGAAAGCGAGGCCAGATGTCTAAGCTGAGTTTTGTCTCCAAATAATTACCTTTGTTAATTACCAGTAATTAGTGTCAGCATCCCAAACTTCCCTAAAATCCCTGTGAGAGAGACTGAGACAGAGACAGAAGAAAGATGTGCACCGGAGATACTCAGAATGCAAGCATTTTTTCTTTACAATTGTGCTTGATTTGATGGCTGTGATTTTGATTATTGGAGCTTATGAAAAAATGGATATTTGCTCTGTAGCATATATGAATCTCCTCAGTTCATACCTACATTTGATTTAAACTTTACCAAGCATCTCTATTTTATTCCTTTCTTTTTTATTGCCATAATATGATACACTTTGTTGTTATTGTTAATAAAACAGCTAATATGTCTGAAAAATGACCCTTTGTGCTCTTTATGGAGTCTTACACTAATATTTTTTCCCTAGCTAGAATTCTGTTGGACTTTAGCTCAGAGGAGAACAAAAGAACTCTTTCAGTAGTATGTGTGTGACCTGGCATTCTGTCCATGGGTTAGAAGTTTGGATAGAGCTTTGGTAGTGAGTGTCTTGTACATTCTTGCTTTGTGTAGATTACTCTTTATGGGGGCAGAGCTATTTCATAGAGGCACATATATTTGCCACATATATTAATCTCTTTATAACCCTTTGAGCCTCCGTTGGGGCACTTCAAAGTTTCTTTTTCAATAGTTAAGGGCATCACTGCCTGGTACAGCTCATTACTAAAGCATTCTAGATATAGTCATTTTAACTTGCAAACAACCATGAGAATACTATCTGCTCTCTAAAATTTCCATGACAGATATCACATAGTTGATGTCTGCTTCTGCCCAGGATGGAGAATCAATCATTTCTTTATTCCATCTCTATTTACCTGTCAGTATGCCTTGCCTCCTTCAGCCAGAAGTTTTCAATATCGCCTTTTGTATCTCTGTTGCCCAACAAAATGCCAGACACAGAGAGTGTACTGAAGTGTGTGTGTGTGTGTGTGTGTGCGCGCGCGCGCGCGTGTGCACTTCCTGGTATATGAATCCTAGAACTGCCAGACAAGTAGACCTTCTAATTATACCTTTTGATCATTCTATAGATTCGCTGATGAAGGACTTTCCCTCACCATTTCTTTTGTATTTTAGTGGTAACTCTCAAGGTTATTTTAGTCAATGAGCTACAACTGTATGACTAGATATTGACAAACTTACCTGCATACAAAGGGAAAAACAATCATCCATCACACTCATTAGAATGTGCTTTTTGATGATAGCATGAAGTTTGAAGGTAAGGGGGTGTTATTTTTTGTTTGAATAAGTGTGGTATGTATGCCATTAGCCCATGCTAAGAAGTAGGGGTGGTTATGGTCAATCATAGAGAATCCTTATCAAAAGACAATTTGTGAGATCCATTAACTGCTGGTTTCTAAAGAATCTGCCAGCTACTACTGTACTAAAAAAATGTTTTATATCGGTGTACATCTAAATGAAATAATCAACTGTGTTTTATATATTTTACCATGCACAAGCAGGCTTGTTAACAGTGAAAAAAAAAAGGGCGTGCTTTTGGAGCTATTTCTAACTGAAGTGCGCCCAGGCCTAATCATTTGCAGGCGTATCTTGTTTATCTTCTGTAAACTGGGAACTCCGTAATCCTGATATTGTTAAACATTTTCACCCTGTGTACATTGTTCATTACAGTATGATCAACACTACATGATATAACGACAGTTTTCCCTTTTACAGCCTCCTGCCACCGATCTATATATTCTTTAATCCCATACCTCAAGTGCTGTTCTGAACTGTCCGGCTGCCACGGCATATTTCTTTTGTCTATAGCAAGAGCTGGCATCCTTTAAGGCTACCTGAAGCCATTTGTCAATCTGAGGAGGAAAGCTGAAATTAGGTACACTCAAAGGGCCTACTATTTCAGCTGCTCGGCATGTTGGCTGGATCCCAGTGGACATGAAGGGCTCTGCAAACTCATAGCTCACGTGCTCTTCATCGACGTAGACCAACTTCATTTCCACATCCATTATGTTCTTTAAGGGGATATGAGGCAGAGGTAAGGTGATTAATTGATTGTCAGGTTCCATTATCTTTGCCTCTTTCTTTCCACTGGGCTTTTCTTCCCCTTCTGCCTTCCGTTTAAAGCCTGCTTTCTCTAAATCGTTGCTTTGTTTTTCTTTGATGCTCTTTGTCCTTTTGATTCTTTCAACGGTCATTTCTACGCGCTTGCCCCCGCAGTTCTTCTTAATTGGCGGGTGCATTTCCAGGAGGCTAGGTAGGTTCGCTAAGGTGGTCATTTTCTTGCTTGTGTTTATCTTTGGGATGAGTTGATCCCGGTAGGCCCGGTTCACCGTGCTCTCCAAACTCCGATGGCTTCCTAAAGCCATTACGTTCTCCAACACACTCCTATGGGGGAGAGAGGAGAGCAAATAATTAAAACAATGTTTTTCAAATTCAACTAACTTCAAGGAGAGTCAGATTCATGTCAAACACTTGTTTTGGGCATTTTCTGCCTGGGAAGAAATGCCGACTGCACCTCATCTGTGGAATACTCTTTTCCTACAACTGCGGTTGTTTCCATCTCAAAACTCACCAACAGAGGAATTTATTGAAAACACAACTCCTTTAAAAAATAACCCTCCATAGCTGAACAACATTGAAAGAACTTTTTTATGGGGTGCCCAAATAGAATAGGAAAATCTTATACAGAGCCATGGAGGACAAAAAAACTGGGGGGGAAATCCATCTTGATATTAATTTCCTCAGAAAGGCAGGTGGTCTAGAACTCATTATAAAATACACTGCTAACCTGCATAATAGACTTGGGAGTGCAAGGAAACCACAGCGGCTTCTTCTGAAAATCTTCCAGAAATGGGGAGAGCATAATGCTTCCTCGATTTGTTTCTTCTATTAATAATGTAAACCTCAAATTTAAACAGCCTTCAAGTTAGCTATTATTCAGTACAACTTTGAAAGTAGAATAACATGGCCTTCAGTTTACATCAATGTTGAGTCACATAGTCATCTTGAGTCTGTATTAATATTTTTTAAAGAACAGTTTGAATACTCTATTTTGAATGTGTAGCATTTGCCTACATTACTAATGCTCAAAAACTATACTCTAAAAAATTAGTGGCAACTATGCAAAAACTATACACCTAAATCACTAATGCTCAAAAACTATAATCTTAAAAAAACCCCACAAAATCAGTGTAAAGTCAAACAATATTCATACTAAGGCTTGAGTTTACACCGACATAGATCTATTTCCAAGTAATATGTTTAAAGATTCATTGGGAAGTCGTAAAGGGTTGTAGAAAAGGTCTCTCAGTAATACATTTGCCTGATGCTTATTAAAGTACTATGGTGGCTACATAATTTCACGTCAACTTGAAGTGTAGGGGTGGAGTCTAGCCTGCCAATCAGGTCACAGCCTCATGGTGCCTCCTTGTGGGTGTGACTGCCTCTCCCCGCCCTCATCCCCACCATCCCCTTCCTGTTAATGCCACTTGGACCTGTGCGAGCTCTGGAGATGAGTCCCCCACCATTGGGTCCGCTAGAGAAGTAATTATCAACTTCTGGGTGACAACCTGGGGGTCATGACCCCTTTGGAGGTCGAATGACCCTTTCACAGAGGTCGCCTAAGACCTTCAGAAAACACATGTTTCCAATGGCTGGGGGTCACTGCCATATGAGGAACTGTATTGAAATGTCCCGGCATTTGGAAGGTTGAGAACCACTGCTCTGGACTTTGCACCCACTGTGCTGCTGATGTTCCTGCATTCTACATCATTGCATGTGACTGGAGAGAGTAAAGAGGGGCTTATGGACTACTATTGGATTTATGGCCTTGTCTGGGATGTTTCTTTGATATATAGTTACTTCCTGATATAAAGATTTCTCTTATACATATATGAGTGTCCCTGGATTTGTTTCTGTTGTGCATATAGTCTAACAGAGGTGCCTTTAAAAAGTCCAATAACAAACATCATCTGTGAGGGGATCTGCTGGGCTAGTTAGATCCAAGGGTAAGAGGTCACCTCAGAGGTTTATGGTGATTGCTTTTGGGATTCCAAAGGGCTCATCTTGACAGATTTTTCTAGAATGACACAGAAATGATCATAAGGCCGTAGAAGGAAGACGTTTTAAGAAAACTGAAAACTGTATTTGTGAGGAAAAGTCTAGAAAACTACCCTCATGATCACAATGCATCCATTCACCCTTCAATATTATCAAGAGTTGTTTGATGAGAATTTTGTCAGGAAGCCTTACTTTATGGACAGCCTTGATGTTTTCCCTTAAGACTTCTCTTTATTCTCCAAACTCAAGAAAATTTCAGAGGAACATCACTTGAATCTCTCAAAGATTCCCAAACTGCTACTTTGATATGATTTAAACCAGAGTGCAGGAAAGATTAGACAAACACTATTATAAATACTGCCTTCAGAATTGTATTGACTTAGATGGAGGATATATCAAAAAACAATAGTTTCACATTTTGATGTTTTGCTTAATTAGGATTCCTATGATTTTATAGCAATACTTATTGACTTACCCTACTATATTTAAAAATGGTTTGCCTTTGCTACCAGATTTATTTCAAAATAGCAAATGATATCCTAAAAGCTAAAGATTATGTATGTAGGTTCTAATTTTAATAATCTTTTGTAAAGTAGAAATAAGGACAGTGTTTGCATATAAACTCATTAGTAGAACCAGACCATGTTTGATATTATTTTCCTAGGAGTACCACTCATCAAAGCCTTGCCTTGGTTATTCCCATTATTGTTATTGCTGTGTGTCACTGAGTAGATTCTAACTCTCAGAGACTTGAGGGCACAGAATGGAACTTGCCCTCCAGCATCTTTTTGGAGGAGCAGATTCCTAATTCTTTTCTTTCTTGGACTGGCTGGTGAGATGAAACCAGAGATCATTCAGTTTGCAGCCAAGCAGTTTCCCATTGAGCCACCAGAACATCTTCGTATACATTAGATGGAGTATAAGTGTCATTGGAGCAACATCCATCGATCACAGCACCGCATTTTCAAGTGGAGCTTGATTCTTGTGAATGCTGCTATTTTTATTTAATTATATTTCTGTCTCTGTCTTGTCCAATGTTATTGGTGAAGAAGAAGTAATATGAAGTTTCAGAAGCTTGTTTATAGCTCGTTATACACCAAGCTTTCAAGCTTTTTGGTGTATTTGTCATCTCTAAAATTAAACACTATAAAATTCTAAACAGGAGATGAGGGCCTGAGATTAAATATGTGAAAATGTTTGTAGTTGGTTCTAGGTAGTAGCAACTTTTATCATTTACAGCACCATTGTCTATGTCTAGCATATTCATTTCACATCTCTTGAAGGTATAATATGTGTGTGTGTGTGTGTGTATATATATATATATCTACATATACAGATTTGGATTGATTAAGCTTCTGGTGATTAGAAAGCCAAATATTTGCTCTATATTTATTATATCAGTGTGTTCCATATATGCAGTATATACTTTTTCCATCATTTTTTCTAGGACAAAAAATATGACTTCCATGAAGAATTGTAATGAATAAGCCTAAAGTTTCTTAAGAATGATAACATTTTCCTTCTTACAGGAATGGTAGAAGTGCAATGTCAAGGATGGTTGGGAGAGTTTTGGTGGTGTTATTTTGCAGAGAAACAGGAGGCGGGGGGGGGGGAGAGAATGTCTGAAAAGTTCTCTAAAGATAACTTTATGCATGCATCTGGGGGTGCCCTCCCCCAAAAAAGTTTTTCCCCCCAAAGATATGTATTTATTTTTTAAAGAACACCCTTCAAATCACCTTCAAAATACACTCCATTACACTTAATACATTTGTCAAATCAGTGATTCCATTTGTGGACATATTTGTCAAACTCAATGGTTAGGATGGCTGATAGTACCTCCTTTGTTTTTTTCTTCAGCTCTCTACCTGATCAAATCACTATCCTTTCATGTCCTTCTTCATTCACAGAAACAAAAAGCAGCAGGCTGGAGTGAGGTTAGGTGAATACAGTGAGTGGGGAAAGCAAGGCATGCTGGTGCCGTGAGATGGCTGTGTGAGCAGGCGCATTGCTGTGGTGGCAAAACCAGTCCCCTGCCAGCCACAAATCAGGCCCTTTTTATTGCATGCTGTTACAGAATCTTTTCAGTATCAATCTAGCCTGATGGGAAAAAAATTCCAGATGCTCTACAAGTTGACATTGTCTTCCATTTGGAAAGTTGACAGATATCTGGAATGAGCCTTGTCATTAACTGACATGTCAGCTTCTTTGAAACTGTAAAGCCACTTGTACACTTGAGTTTTTCCCATTGCACTGCCCTTGTAAACTGTGTTCAACATCATAATGCTTCTGTGGCATTTTTCCTGAGCTGGAGACCAAATTTCGCAGCCCCATACTATTCTTTTAAATCAGTTATCTCAAAAACGAGGCAAAACAGCTTTTATGAAGAAAAAATCAGTGTGATCAGAGAGAACCTTCCCAGGCAATGCCACTAGGTGCCCTTAATCAGAGTGAGTTGGTTGATGCTCCACTAGCCGGGAACATGCATACTATGAAAACTCTGTCCAGTTGAGCTTTTTGATGTTTTTTCCCCCCAGGGGGACAACATACCCCCACATGTATATTTAGTCTCATATATATGACTAAATACTCACAATGAATGTGTAGCTAAATCCAGCCAATATTTTTTCAGTGCACCCAGCAACTCAATTTCATGACTAATTTCATATATAGAGCATCTTGTTTGCAAAAGTTTTTGCACTTATATAAAATTGCTCTGAAGCCACTCATGAGTAGCTTAAAAAAGGTATGCTTTCATGATCTAGAATTAAAGGCCTTTTATTAGCTGACATACTGTGTGTTTGAGCTAAATAAAGAGACTTATCACTGCTGTAAACTATACTGAAGTTAAGCTCCACCTTTTACTTACTTTCAAAAGATGTTCATTTCTAGTTGTCTACAATGAATGTCTCCTCTTCATATCTCCACATCATTCTACCTATCCAAAACTCATCAGAATTACTCATCTTTTTCTCTTTAAAATACTAACAATATTTATAACACTTATTCTCTAAACAGCAATTATATGTAAATAGATCACAATAAGATGTCTAAACTGTGGAATGGGCTTTATTTTTGATATCAGTTTAGTGTTTTGTATTGAGCAATAATTTAATAAATGTTGATCGGTTAAAGGATAATTTAGATGCTTTAAAAGAAATGGAATTGGATTTTCTAAAAGTATGGGCTAACCTTTTGAGAGAGCTGACGCTCAGGCAATTTCCTAGGTTTTCATTTGGTTTTAAACTTGGTCCTTGGTAAAGTTCTTTGTTGTTGTTTTTTTTAACCCCTTTGATAGTTCAAGTGAATCATGAATCAATTAGATTTAAACTATTTAACCTTTTTAAAGTAGTAAAACTGGTTAACATGGCATTAGTGTTCCTGAGGTCCAGAGCTATACTTTAATCATTATTTCAATGAAAAGACTTCCAGACGAAACTATTATACAATCACTATGTATGTCCAAGAAGTATTTATTGACCACATACTGTGAAAATATGCATATCCTTTAATTTACAAGATAGCACTCTAAAATTGATTTCCTCCTACAGACATACCTTTAAAAAGTTACCTAGCAAATATTAATATAAAACATTAAGGCTATGACCAAAGCTTTATAATAGATAGTGGTACAAGAAGCAGAGAGGTTAGTGTTCGATCATTTCTAGGGGGTAACCACTTCAAATTTATTTAACATTTGTTTATTAGATCAACAAGCATTATGTTTATATGGGAATTTCTTTTACTGTATGGATACAGCCTGTGGTGTTTGTGGCAATGAGTACCACAAATTATTTATTAGAGTTTTGATTGATATGGGCAGCTCAAACAGAGGCAATTCAGAAAAAGAGAATACTTAAAAATGTACTCTCTGAAAGGTTCAACATCACAGTTGCTATGGTTTTCTTTCCCTTAAAAAAAGAAAAAGGAAAGAAAAGAAAATGATCTAATTTTAACTTGCTGTTCACTGTAACCAAGAGAGACATTATGAAGAAAAACACCTTGCTTGCTAGTCTACCAGTACATCGTGATGATTTTAAAAGCAAACAATGAAATGTTTCTTTAGTGCAATCCCCATTCATCGGGCACTATCCACAAAGTGCTTGGAAAGACTAAGATGGCCAAAGGAAGGTCTTGGCATTCTGGATCTCATGTATAAATCGTTTTATACAGAAGAGACACTTTCTTACAAGCCTGTAAACTTCAGGAAAGGTGGACATGTATCGTAATGGCTTTTCTCTTCCCTTCTGTCGAGTTTGTTCAGAGCCTGGAACATAATAGGCCTTCAATGCAAATGTGTTGTACAAATAAGCATGTGGCTGTGGTGAGTGAAATTATGGGCGTGCTTCTGTGGGAACACAGGTGACTAATGTAGTTTCAAAAGACTGGGGAAAGCCTTTTTGAAGTCGATTACAGGTGTCCCTATACAAGCAATTTCTTCACTCTTTTATCCAAGTATGCAAAAGGAATGGCTCATCATTATCAGACAGGAGAGGTGAATAGAGTGTGCCGAGTCTGCCAAGAAATACAATGGAATGCAAATGATGACAGCAAGCAGCAGGCGCTTCCAGTTTACAGTGGTCTCAAAATAATACTTGTTAGTATAGAGAGAATTTTTACTGCCCTAAATATTATTAACTTCATTTTATTAATAAGGACACTAAGAGCTATTAAGCAACTTGAATCAGACCATCAAACAAGTTTACCAGTTGTAAAACACAAAGTACAAATATTTGATTGAAATCCCATGCCTTTTGACTCATGGGAAAATAAATCCCTCCTTAGTGTATCCACAACTGATTGGAATTTGTACTTTTTTTTTTTTCCTTAAAAATGATGCATTAGATTTACAAAAATTAGTGAACCAGCTGTTTTACTGAGTGAGGTGGCCTTTAAATTGTTACGTTGACCATCGATTGCAAAGTTGAGCATATTAGCCACATTTTCTGAGAAAGGTTAGGTTGAAGTGTTTGTGTGCTTTTTAAATTTAAATATCCATAGATAAGATCTTTAGTTGCAAGTGTAATTTAGGCACAGGTCCCCTCTAGCAGTCGTTAAGTTCAGAAAAGAGATGTAGATATACATTTCAATCTAGGTTATCAAAGTGGGAATGACAGCATCAGGGCAATTGCACTTCTTTGTACCTGGTACCCTGCATTGCATCAGACAGAGCACTAGAAGGGCAGCTCTACTGAAGTATAGTACAATGAAAAGCATTCAAGTGGAGTTGGAAGGAAGATTTGGATTCTAGCTTCATTTCTTTTTTTATTTTCGGGGGGAGGGGCATCACTGCTCTCTGCTGGTGGGAGTAGGAGGCCCAGCCTTGCTCCTGGAGAGCTGCTGCTGGATTTGAACCTCCAACCCAGTGGGCTGCAGTCCCACACACAACCAATAGGCCACCGGGGCTCAGCCCACTTCATTAATTTTTATGAGTTATGTTCTAGAAAAAAGATTACCCAACATCTCTTTAGTTTAGTTTTCCTTACCCAGAAATTTGTAATGAGTACGTCCCTGCCTTGAAGAGCTTGGCTGTTAGGAGCCTATATTCCTTGGTCCTGCATCATCCTTAAACTGATGTTATGTCTGAGCCTGTTGATACAGCCGTGTACCATCTGTCTTGGTGAGGCTTTTGCCTCAGTCTTCTACTTTATTAAGCATGCTTTCTTTCTCCAGGGACTAGTTCCTCCTGACAACATAGCCGAAGTAAGTCAGAAGAAGGCTCACCATATTATGAGATTACTTCTTAGAAACACTCTAGGCTGAGTTATTCAGAGAAATGTGTTCAGTATTCTGGAAGTCTATGGCACATTCCAGTTTTTTGCCAACACCGTAATTCAAAGGTGTCAGTTTGTATACTGCCTTTCTTTTTCACTTGAGCATCACTTGCATCCACTGAAAATACCATGGACTGGGTGAGGCACACATTAGTCCTTAAAATGACATCATTTCTCTTTAATGCTTGCATAGTTTAAAATCAGGAGAGGCCTTTTGCTGTTGATTTTCCCCCTTCACCTGGAAGAGTAAGTCATTTGATTTATTAACTGCTGTTCACCTGGATGTAGATTGTGAATCCCAGTAATATGAAATCCTTGACAGAGTCACTCTGTTTTCCATTTATCCTGATGTTGCTTAGGGGTCCAATTTGAGGGTTCTATTTTTTTATGTTGAGATGCAATCCACCGAAAAAAGTAATCTTTGATCTTCATCAGAAGTACTCTAAATCTGCTTTCAACAAGCATGGTTGTGCTACCTGCATATTGTACACTATTAATAAATCATTCTTCAAAATAAAAGAAGAGATGAAGCTAGAATCCAAATCTTCCTAACTTCTTGGATTATTTACACAATGTGTTTGCCTGGGTAGATTAGAAAAAAGATCCCTAGACTCTCATTTTTGTGTATAAGAAAGAGCTTTATATAGAACAGCAGTTGAATAATGAGAAAACATCTCAGCCTAGTCCAGAACATGTCCACAAGTCCAATATTAGCCCATATGTCCAATACCAATCTATAAAGTCTTCTTCAGACTCACACAACACATGTATTGATGCTGAATGCAGGAAAATCACAGCCCAGTGGGTGCAAAGTCTTGTGGATCTAGTGGCAGAAGTATGTCAGCACTGGCAACAGTCTCCTGATGGCTCTTTCAGTTACCAGAGTATGGAATCTATTGGCATAGTTCCATGTGTCTTGTCAGTAGAACATTTCTCAGGGAGTGATTCTTGAGTCTTGTCAGTAGGGACTCTCCGAGGGAGTGAGCAGAGAAAGAGAAATGCCTTCTACCTCCAAGGGGAAATATAGGAGTTCCCAGAATTCTTAGGAGAAGGCATGATACCCAGAAGTGTCATTGGCTATATCCTAATTGACAGACTAGACTCCAACCCTATACTCTTAATTCTCAAACTGGCATCAGATTATGTAATGATTACACTCGGTATTCAAATTGAATAACTATGGATTTAGCCTTGATATACACCTATCCTAAATATAAGTTAAACAATATCTGCCTGCTTTGTTTGAACAATGGCCTCTTGTGCTATGTAATGATATGAGATATTTTCCAAAACAACACTCTGTAAAAGAAGAACCGTGCTACATAGATCTGGCTCTTCCAAAGCTCTTTGGTTGGATTCCATTTTTCTTACTCCCTCAAAAACCTTCCTCCTACCTTTGTCATCTTTCTCATGTCACCAATTCCTTGCCATTGAATTAACCATCTGATGTGCACATTGATCTGGAAACCCCTTTCTTTTAAGGAAAATCAAGAAACACTCACTATCTGACCCCACATCACCTTTACTTATCACCCCATGTGTTTGTTCTCCACTACAAAACATCTCCAAAGGTCCATTTTTTGGGTCTGTCTGTACATTTTGATCATACATTATCTTCAAAATCAATTTTCCCCAAACTTCAGTCAAAATACACATTCTTGAGATCATCAATGATTTTTCATGTTACCAAATCCAAGTCTTTGAGCATGTCTCTTGCCAACGTGTTCCCCAGTTGTTTTCTTAAGTGGGTGCTTACTTCTTCATCTTATACTGCACCACACTCTCCTAATCTCCCAATTACTTGACCAACCATTTATTCTGAAATTGACCGGAGTGGCTCTTTCTTTCCTGTTTTACCCAAGAGGTTTATCCTAGACTCCTTTCTTTTATCTAACTATTCCCTTTTCTTGAATGATCTCATCTAGTTCATGACCTCAAGTGCCACCATATGCTCTTGACCCTTCATTTTATCAGTCTCGTGCTCATGCACTTCCAAAGCTTCCAAGTTGAAGAGCTAATGGGCTATGTCTAGGTTCCCGATCTAGTGGACTCACCTCTCCCTTTCCAGAAAAGCAAAGTCGCTTCAACATCCCCCTAGCAATCCAGTTCTGTTTTGTGCTACAGGATAAAGTATTGGTATCTGCAGGGAACCGTGGTTACTCATTTTGCTGCTAGCTTCAAGAGTCGCAGTTTGAAACCACCAGCTGCACCATGAGAGAAAGAGACAGCTTTCTGTTCTTAAAAAAAGAGTTACAGTCTCAGAAACCCACAGGGGCAGTTCTACCCTGTCCTATAGGATAACTATGAGTTAGAATTGATGAGAGTGAGTGAGAGGATTGTTCCAGCACCTCCTAAGGGATGTTGTTTTACCCACTTTGGAAGCTCTGCTCGGATTATCTAATAGGTATCTTAAAATGAACAATTCTCAAACAGATTGATCAATTCCCACTTTCTCAACTTGTCCCTCATTCAGGCTTCTTAATCACAGTGCATGACACCCATATCTCCCCCACTCTCCAGAATAGAACTTCACAAAAGATTCCTTTCTTTCACTTATTCTCCATTCCATTACCCATTGTCAAGTACTGTTGATGCTTTCTTTCAAAGATCGACTGCTTTCCTTTCCCTTGATCAAAGGTTTCCTTCGTGTCCTGTGATTGCATATCTAGATGACTCCCACCACTTCCTCCTAGACATCTCTAATTCTATTCCTGCCTGCCCAAACCCAGCAGCAGAAGTCATCCTTCAGAATGAAAAATCAGATCCCACCAGAGCCTTGCTTAACATCCTCAATTTGTTTCCCATTGCTCCTGGAATAGAAGAGAGTCCTTCTTTCTCTACCCTCCTCTGAAAAGTCCACATGATTTGCCCCCTTGTCTACTATGTTCCAGCCACCCGGGTTTTTAATCTGGTCTTTTAAATCTCCAAATTCCTTCCCACATTTGACTCATTGGTGGTATGCTGTCTCCATTCTTCTCTTCCTGCTCCACAGATCATAGTGTACTTGTCAGTTCCAAAGACGTTTTCTCTGCTGAACAAAAGGAAAGTCAGCCTTGCTACACACAGTCGCATATCTATACGAAACCTCTCTTCACAACTTAGTCAAAGAGAGGCTTGGAAATCTAGTTACAAAAATTAAGTCAACAAAAATTCCTATGGTGTGTGCACAGTTCTCTTATGATAGATGCAAGGATGCCATAATGCGGAATACAGAACAATTAGTTAATTTATATGTGTATATAAATTATATGTCCCACTTTTCACAGTGATGTTTTTTTATTGATAGCTCCTTCTTCTGATAGAATAAAAACCCCACCAGTCAGGGGAAAGTAAAATTGAAATAGACGTGGCATCTTTAGTGACAAGGTCATGCGAAAGAAATGAACAAATAGAGAAGGTACCTTGTTCATTACTATGTATTCAGATTGTGCTCCACACAGAGTTGGTATCAATAAACATTTGTTGGCTGAACAAATAGAATATTTCTGTTATTTTACAGTAAAATTAATGAAGAATTCCAGACGATCGCTTTTATGGTACCACAGTCCAAAACCTTATACAATTTTAGTTGAGCCACCTAAACACATACTAGCATTTTACATATTTGCTTCCCTGCTGAAAGCCTCTCATGTACGGATCTCTCATTTTTCCTGTTTTTATTGTCTGCTTCTCCAAGTCAAGTCAACAATATTTATGATGTACCTACCCTGTTCTCTTTTATTTTAGTCTTTGTTAGGGAGAGAATAATTTCTTTGATTCTTTATTGGAATAAAGCAAGGCTCATGTCGCACCCAAATCCTATCTTCCTGGGGAAGTGATAATGGCACAACTTGCTATGTTTACAAGTGCAATCTGTGAGGATACAACTATGCTCCTCTAATATGCTCAGTCTAATTGATTGTACAAACAATAACTCATTTGTGTGGCAGGTATACGAGGGTTGGGGAAGTAATGTTTCAGTGTACTTCAGAGCACTGGCTACATTTCTCCTTGAAACATAAATACAATCAGCCTGTCAAATTCATGAGCACCTTGAGAGAAAGTTCAAATCTTGTTTCTTTGCAAACATTTCTCTGCCCTTCTTATAAAAGTGATCCAAGTTTCTGTATATTAAGAGGCCAAGACTGCACAGATATGTGGAGAAATCTATATTCCTTTTACTTTTGTTCAAGTTGTTTATTCAATTGAAATAATTCTTAATTCTTAGAATTTTACAGTTTGTGTTTCAAACTCTCAAAATATGGAATGGTAAGGATGGAGAGACTCTCAAATACAGTCTGATGTAATCTCCTGTTTTTGTAAATGCAGGAATGGAGTTTCAGGTAGCTAGAACAATCTTTTCCTGGCCACACACTGAATTGATCCTTATGATCACATATTGCAGACCACCATTTTCACAGGTCAATGGTTGTTAAAACTGTCATTTTCCAAGAGGCACAGGTTGGACAGTTTAATGCTTTGTTTCTTTGTAGGGTTAACAAAATATACTATAGTCATGAATGAGTCTTTGTCTGTTGACCTACACTTTTAATTGTTTAACTAAATACTCAGAACATGTTTATAAAGTTAAAGTTACATACTGAGAGGAAAATGTATCCTTAGGAAGTAGGTTTTTTTGAAATTTAGAAACCATTTTCATTTTAAAGAAAAACTGCAAGAATAGTAGTATCAAGAGGTAACAATTATAATGGACAAGCATGTGACCACTGAAAATCATGTGTATCTGTGAGTATGTATGTAGACATCACATAGGTATATAGGCGTACACACATAAACATGGGGGAATTTCAAAATCTTGAAAACTTTTGAAACCCCCTTGTACATTTATTGCTTTGAGTCATTTGAAAATAGGTTGCATAATCATATATTATCCCCTAATATTTGAGTGCATGTTTTCTAGGTCCAGTGACATTTTCCTTATGTAACACAATATAGCTATCACCTCCAGGAACTTGAATGTTGATATAATACTGTTATCTAAAATATTCAGCTTCTGTTACTTGTCCCAATAATACCTTTTTGGTTTTCGTTTTCTTTTTAAATTCCCAGTGTAAGACTTAGTTCAGGAGAATGTATGCATATGGCTGTTAACTTCCTTGTGGAAATTTTATATCTGGGGGGTCACATTGATAATCAGTAGGAATGTGGTTTAAACCCAGCAGCTATTTTGAGGGCATAAAAATGACATCGTTAGCCCTAATAAAGATTCACTATTTCTAAGAAGCAGTTTCACTTTGTCCTAGGAGATTATTATGAGTTGGAAATGATTAAATGCCAATGGGTTTGGATTTGGGGGGGATGCGTTCCTTAGTCTCATCAAGTTCCTCTGCCTTTGAAGAGGATGCGCCAACTCTTTTACACACATTAGAGTTTCTGTGGCAGTCCCTCACACGCTGATTCAATTTGGGTCTTCCCATGCAGAATACTTAGAAAATGATGCACCTTCCTTTGAGAATCACATTTGGAGACACGAATTCGATACTTGCTTTCCTTTAGCCCTGCTAACTTTGGTCACTCTGTCAGCATCCAGATTAGATTCTTTCAGTTTCTTCACTGTGTGGCCAGGAGCTTTCTGTTTGGACCTTGTAAACAGCCTGTGGAGTGACACTTGGAAAACAAGCAATTGTCCTGCTCCACCTAGCCCACTCCTCCTCTGATTTCATATCCCTCAGTGATCCTTGAAGGAACTCTTATAGCATAGTTGGTTACAAACTGGGCTGTTAATTAAAAGTTCAGTGGTTTGAACCTACCAGCTGCTTTATGGGTGGGAAATGAGGCTGAATACTTCCTAAAAGATTTATAGCCTTGAAAACACTAGGGAACATTTGAAAAATAGTCACTGCATAAACAAAAATTTTAGTGTGAAAGATGAATTGTTAACATTTTAAGGAAATCACAAGGAGAATGTGCTCAAATTTCTTCATTTTAGAGCTGTGAACCAGATAGGCACATGACCACTTAATAACAAGGATATGGATTAATGTTATTCTGCAGGACCTCATTTTAACTTCCCATCTAGTTCACAGCATTTTAAAGTTAATAGAAACTTATTTGTTAAAACACAGTTCTTTAACACCAAATGAAAACTCCACAAATGAGAGGATATATAATATATACTATGACTAGGGAAATTTAACATCATGAAAATAGCAATACTACCCAAATGATCTAGAGATACCATGATCATTCTTTAAAGAGTTGCCAAAATAAATCACCCATTTTACATAAAAAGGAGTGATTGTGGTCACTTCTGCTACAGATAATAAAGTAGGAAGCCATACACTTCCCAATCTCAAAGCCTGCTACATTGTTACAGTGTTCAAACAGCATAGTACCTGTTCAATAACAGAAACACAGACTAGTGAGATAGATTAGAGAAAACCAAAGTAAATCCATTCATCTCTGGAGAGCTGAATTTGACAAAGGACCGAAACACATCAAATTGAGAACTAAGAATATACAAACAATAGAAGAAAATTAGATGACTGAAATTGCCTACAACTTAGACAAATGTGATCAAAAGCTTGCCAAAAGATAAGAAGAAAATTTGCACCAACATATTAAACTACAGACTGATTTCTGAAAACCATAGATAATTGCAATACCTCTAAAAGGCAAAAACAATAGTCCATTTTAAAAAATGAGCAGACAGAAGAGGCACTGAGAGGGAATTTCCACTCAGCATGGTCATAGGAGAAGCATCATAAAGATAAGTAGACGCAGATCCACTAAACTATGAGGAGCTGTGGACTTTGGTCTATGAGGCTAAGACTTAACTTTAGCCCCACCACAGTATCAGCTAGAGCCTGTTTTTTTGACCAGCCCCAGGGGTTTACTTCAACACAGTCACAGCTTGCCACCAACTTTGGACAGGGTTTAATACTCTCCAGGCCCACAGCCAGGCGATAAGGTCTCAGCTATTTCTTAGTTTTGTTTCTTTCTCTTCTCTCTACCCAACCCCCATGGTCTCAGCAGGCTGTTTTTAATTTTGTCTAGTCTCCCTCCTCTCACATGACCCTTCCAGCCTCCAGACCACTCACCATTGCCTAGGACAAATATGCCTGCCCTCCACCTACTAGGAGAGCTCCTTCCCTCTGTGGCATACAATGTGGCTGGGGAAATCCTGCCCACCTTCTGCTGCACGGAAACTCCTGCATACCCTTCAAGGCCCTTCAAACAGCTAGAGGAACTCCCACCTGCCACTTGGGGTGATCCACTTGGCTGAGGAAATTCTACCCACCTTTCACAGCACTCATTGGGTCTGGGGGAGACTCTGCCCGTCCTCCACATTCCCATGTGGCTGAAGAAACTTCCTCCCTCTTGTCATAATGCTTCTTACCATCAAAGGTAGCTCTGCCAACCCTATCCAGAACTCCATGCAGCAGTGAGAACCTCTGCCCCATCTATGTGGCAATTTTGCCAACTATAGAAATTCCTATCATCTGAGGTGCTCTACACCAAAGTGGGCTCACCAGTCTGCCTTCCAGTCACTCCCATTGCACCAGGCACACCTGCACACCTTCTAAGGCACCACAAGGCATTGTGAACCACATCAACATGGCTTCCTGTGAGATCGTCCAATGGAGTGCCACCCTCATGTGTCACAACCATGCAGCCAGTGACCCCTGAGAGAACCATCCAACTTGCCCTCCAAATAACATAATGCCCTCCAAATAAAGAGTGAGGCCACAGGAGGAGGCCACAGGAGGGTCACAGTAGTGTGACCCCACAGTGCAGTTAGCTTCAGATAATTAAAAGAAGCATTCTATGAGTCTCCCAAAGAGAGATCCCAGTGATTGTTGACTCTGGAAAATGTCTCCAGGCTCCTTTAAAACAACAAAACACAAACAACCCTGACAAGCTCAATGAAAAAAAAAGAAGAAACCAAAGGAAATATTGGAAGAAGCCCTGATTCTAACAACATGTGTAGAATAAGCAGACATTGATTTGCCACAGAAAGAAATCTTCAGAATGCTGTTTCGAGTCATACAGGATATGAAGGAAATAATACAGAGAATGGTAGAAATGATTGATGACATAAAGATCACACATTCAAAGGAAATACAACATCTAATAGATGAGATAACCAAATTCATAAGGAAATTCAGACTTCCCCAACAGACTCGAGGAGACAAAGAATCACTCTGGTGACCCAGAGGATGACCAGGCAGACTTTCACAAACAGGAAAGGCATCAAATAAGATTATCAAAGAAGCTGAAGAAAACCTGAGAGCCATGACTGATGCTGTGAAGAGGAACAACATTAGAATAATTGGACCACCTGAACAAGAAACAACAAAAAGGTCATGGCAAAAATAGTAGGGAATTCTTAAGAGGAAGATTTCTCCAGCAAAATGAATGAAAACCAGGGAACAATTCAGGAGCCTGAAAGACCACCAGCTAGACTGAATCCTAAGAAAAAGTCACCAAGGCATATAGTACTTAAACTATCCGAATTTAAGGAAAATACTCATAAGAGTATTGAGGGAAAAACAAGCAGTCACCTATAAAGGTACCCAATAAGAATATGCTCAGATATATCAGCGGACACTACGAAGAAGAGGTGTCACATATTCCAAAACTTTAAGGAAAAAAAGAACCCCCCTCCAATACTCTAGCCAGCCAAATTATCTATCAAGATAGATAGAGATGTAAGCGTCTTCCCAGACAAGGAAAGATTTAAGAATACCTTAAAAGGAACCCAGCTTTACAAAAAATCCTTGCCAACCCATATATGTATATATGTATATGCAGAAGAACAGCACTCACCAAGCACAAATAAGAGACCACCACCTAGAACAACCCTATTCAAAGGCAACAAAGAGAAAACAGCCCCCAAGTAAACATGTAGTCAAGGGTGTAAAGAAGGCTTGAATGAACCATACACACACATACACACACACAAATGCACAATACACTGCATTAGAAAGGTGATAGGAAAACAGCCAACACTAAACATACAAGATAATATCACAAAGTCCACAGATGGATACCATAACCCTGAATATCAAAAAATTGAACTCAGTCATTAAAAGGTCAAGACAGCAGACTGGCTTAGAAAACATAATCCATTGATCTGCTGTCTATAGGAGACACATCTCAAGAAAACAGACAAAAAATTGTTGAGAATCAAAGGGGGGAGAAAAATATACCAAGCAACTGGTAATTAAAAAAAAAAAAGCAGGAGTTGCAATCCTAATCTTGGACAAAATTAATCTCAAGGTTGAAGCCATGACAAGAGATAAAGAGAGGCATTATATAATGCTCAGGGAATAGTAAACCAAGAACCAGTGAGCATAATAAATATATGACCCCAATGAAAGGTCTGAAAATTTCATCAATCAAACACTCTAAAATATGAAAAAAGAAATTACAGGCTCAACAATTATAGTAGGTGATCTTAATACACCACTCTCCAAGAAATGTAGATCACATGGAAAGAAGCTTAATAAGGAGGCTACATATCTAAACATTATAATTAGATGACTGACCCAATAGATATTTTCAGAGTGCTCCACCAGAATGCCAAAAAATTCACATTATTTTCAAGTCCACTTGGCATAGACCACATGCAGAGACTGAAGCTGAATCTGAGAGACTGAAGATGAATCTGTGTAAATTCAAGCACATAGAGATCATACAGACTTCTCCTTCTGACCACTCTGCCATAAGGCTGTAAATAAACAAAACAATAAAGATAATGAGAAACTATTGGAGGATGGATAATTTTTTTATTGCAAAAGGAGTGGGTACTGGACCAGATCAGAGATGAAATTATTAGGAAATTTCTAGAAACTAATAAGAATGAGAATAAGCTGTAACAAAACCTTTGGGACACAGCCACGGCTGTTATCAAAGGAAGTCTAATAGCAATACATGCACGCATGAAAAAAGAAGAGAAGCTTATGATTGATACGCTGACACAAAACTTACAGCAGTTAAAGCAGTATCAACACAATCCTACAAATAGCAAAAGAAAAGAAATAATAAAAATCAGGGCTGAGATTCAGGAAAGGAAATACCAGAAAACTATGGGAAAAAATTAATGACGCTAAAAGTTGGTTCTTTGAAAGGATTAGCAGAATTGACAGAGCGATGGCAAACCTAACCAAAGAAAAGAAAGAACAAATTTCAATAACAAGGAAGAGGAATGAAACAGGGGACATTACAATAGACCTGCATGAAATCAGAAGGATAGTTACAAAATATTGCAAAGACTATACAACAATGAATTCAACAACTTGGAAGACATGCACAATTACTTGGAAAAACAACCCCTCCCTAGACTATCCCACATGGACATCAAGAATGCCAGCAGATCCATAACAACAGAAGAAATAGACAAGGTTATCAAGGGATTACCAACCAGAAAATCCCACAGACCACAGGGTTTAACAGAATTCTACCAAGCAGTCAGTAAAGAACTGACACCAATCCTAGACAAACTCTTACAGAATATAGAAAAAGAAGGGAAACTCCCAAACTCTTTCTATGAAACTAGTATAATTCTAATACCTAAACTGGGGAAGGATCCTACAAGAATCAAGAATTACAAACCCCAATTCCTAATGAACATTAATGCAAAAATCCCTAACAAAATACTGACCAATAGAATACAAAAGTATATAGAACCAATATTTCACCATGACCGAGTGGGATTCATACCAAGAATACAGGGACAGTTCAACATACGAAAGACCATGAATATCATTCACCAAATTTACTTGAAAAAAATTATAAGAACCACGTTATAATATCAATAGATGCGTAAAAAGCATTTGACAACTCCAATTCCAACATCCAAGAAGGTCAGAATGGTGGGAAAATTCCTCAATATAATACAAGCTATATATGAAAAACCAACAGTCAAAGTGGTAGTCAATGGAGAAAATATGAAAACAATCTGACTTTAAAAGGTCAGATTTATTTTTTTATTTAGCATGATACTGGTGGTCCTAGCCAACAATGTAAGGCAAATAAAAGATAACAAAGGTATTCACTTAGGGAAAGAAGAAGTGAAACTCATTGTTCACAGATGGTATGATTTTTTTTTGGCGGGCGGAGTATCACTTCCCTCTGGTGGTGGGATTAGGAGGCCCAGCCTTGCTCCTGGAGAGCTGCTGCTGGATTTGAACCTCCAACCCAGTGAGCCGCAGTCCTGCGCACAACCACTATGCCACCAGGGCTGTATGATTTTGGGAGTGCTGAAAGCAATAAAGGAATACAGCAGAATACAAGATGAACAAACAGAAGTCTATTGGACTACTCTACAATCAGATAAGACGACAGAAGAATAGATTTTTTAAAAGGTGGTACCCTTCACAATAGCCAAGCACAGATTGCAACACTTAGGGACATAATGGACTTAAAAAAAAAAAGATTTTGTCAGGAAAACTAGAGAACACTATTACAAGAAGTCAAGAGTGACTTAAACAAATGGAAGAATCTCCCATGCTCGTGGATAAGAAAACTCAATATAGTAAAAATGGCCGTTCTGCTAAAAGCATTATGTAAGTTTACTACTATCCCAATACAAATACCATCATCTTTCTTCAAACAATTGGAAAAACTGATTACCAATTTTATATGGAGAAGGAAGACGCCTAGTATTAGCAGAGAACTCCTCAAGAAGAAGGTCAGAGTGGAACACATGCTGGCCCACTAAGCCCCAAGGATGATATCCCTCCTCAGAGCAGCCAATGCACAGAGGACCCAAGGAATGCCCCCACCATGAGACAAAGACATCTTTCACTAATCTATAGTGCTACGGGGGACAACACTGGAAATTGTGCCTGATCTGACCCCACCACACTGGGGTGAAATGTTAAGGGCATGAGACAGAACAAAAAGGGGAGCAAAGGAATGAAGTTTCTTGGGAAGACCAAAAATAGGCTTTAGGACCAGGGCATGGCACCTGATCAGACTCGACCAGGAAATACTCCTAAAGGTCAACTAACAGATCTGGCATGATTTATAGGCTTTTCCATCTTTCTTTTTTTTTTCTTAGTTTTGCTCTGTCTTATTTTTGTGCTTTTTATTATCTCTGCATGTTTATCTAGATAAGATAGGTGGGATAAAGAATCCAGAGGAGAAAACAGCAGGACTGATGGTTCCAGTAGGCCATGGGAGAGGAGGAGGTGGGGGAAAGTAAAAGGGGTATAAATGAACCCAGGGACAAGGGAACAACAGGTTATCTAAAATCAATGGTGAGAAGGGTATAGAATGCCTTTTGGGGCTTGATCAAGACATTGTAGCCAAGAGGAATTACTGAAACTTGAATGAAGGCCAAACATGATACTAGGACAATATGTAAGAAAAAGGAAATAGGAGAAAGAACAAGGAGGGGAAGGACATTTATAGAGGTGTAAATACACGCATGTACATATGCAAATATATTTTTATATAACAATAGGGAAAGAGATCTACGTACATATATTTATATATTAATATTAAGGTAGAAGATGGACATTGGGTCTCTACTGAACTACTCCCTCAACATAAGAACACTTTCTTGAAATAACCTGGCATTCCATGACTCTCACCTTCCGGACATGGTTCTTTGAAGATAAAATGGGTGCATAAGAAAATGTGGACAAAGCTGATGGTGCCCAGCTATCAAAATATAGAGTATTTGGAGTCTTAAAGATTTGAAGATAAACAAGCGGTTATCTATCTGAGAAGCAAAAAAGCCCACACAGAAGAAGTACATCAGCCTGTGTGATCATGAGGTGTCAATGGGATCAGGTATGTGGCATCTAAGACCCAGGAAAAAAAAATCTTATCAATATGAATGCAGGGGAGTGCAGAGTGGTGACCCAAAGCCCATCTGTAGACAATTGGACAGAAGAGTCACAAGGATGACATCAGCCAGTCAGGATGCAGTATAGCACCGATGAAACATGTAACTTTCCTCTAGTTTGTTAATGGTTCCCCGCTCCATTATCATGACCCCAATTCTACTTTACAAATCCAGCTAGACCAGAACATGTACACTGGTACAAATCTCGAAATGCAGGGAATCCAGGACAGACAAACCGTTCAAGACTAATAATGAGAGCAGTGATACCGGGGATGGGGATGGGAGTGGTACAAGGAAGCTGAGGGAGTAAGGGGAACCTGATTACAATGATCTACCTATTAACCTTCAGAGGGGGGTGGACAACAAGAAAGTAGGTGAAGGGAGACATCAATTGATGTAAGACATGAAAAAAAATGATAAATTATCCTGCATTCATGAGAGAAGGAGGGGAAAAATGAGCTGATACCAAGGGTTCAAGTAGAAAGAAAGTGTTATGAAAATGATGATGGCAACTTATGAACAAGTGTGCTTGAAACATGGATTTATTTATGGATTATGGTAAGAGCTACAAGAGTCACCAATAAAATTATAAAAATTAAAAAAAAAAACAAATTGACAAAAGGGCATGATCAGACAGACATTCAGGCAGTCAACAAACACACGAAGAAATGAGTATGATCATTATTTAGCAGATAAATGCAATTCAAAACAATAGTAAGATACAATTCAATTTTAGCATGAATATGAAAGTTCTAAAAACAAATGAATAAGTGGAAAACTACGATGTATGGGTCAGGGGATGTTGGAACCCTCATTTATTGCTGGGGAGACTAAAATGGCACAACCACTGTGACAAATGATATGGTATACCCTTAAAATGTTAGAAATACCAATTGTAAAAGATTCCTTGATGTGGCCAAACTATGGATGGTATGATATCCGTAAGAGTTCCCAATAAAATGGTTTTGGAAAAATTAATAATAAATTTACAGTGTAGTTCTGAATAAAGATAAAGTTGGAAATAGAAATGTCCTATGATCAAGAAATTCCATAGCTAGATATATTTCCTACAGAAATAAAACCTGTGATTAAAAATAGTTAAATTCACACCCATGTTCATCAGAGTACAATTCACAATAGCAAAAACAAGGAAACAACCTATAGTACAGACCAAACAAGGAAAGAAAGGATAAACAAATTTATGGTATACACATAAAATGGATGATAACATGATGTGAAAGAATAATAATGGAGTACTTTATATCATAGGTAAACCTGGAGGATGTTATGCAGAGTGATATTCTTCAATCACAGAAGGGAAAATATTATGTGGAACTACTACCACAAAACTTTTCATACCAAAGGGGGAAAAATTCATTAATGGTTACCTAGGGAAATGTCTTAACTAACTCTCCAATCCAAAGCAAGTATTTAGAGTCTCTTCTGATATGCACTTTGATAGTTTCCTTCTTTCCTCTTTTAATGACCTTTTGCTATCTTCATGTATGATGTCCTTGATGTCATCCAAAAGCTGTCAGATATACTCTCATGCAAGTGTTCAATCTTACTTGGACCAACAACCCAGACTCATGGAAGCAGTAGGCAAGAAATCAAATGAAGCACTGCATTGGTCAAAATCTGCTGCACAAGACCTCTTTAAAGTTTTAAAGAACAAGCATGTCACTCTGGGAACTAAGGTGTGCCTGACTCAACCATGGTATTTTCAATCACCTCATATGCATGTGAAAGTTGAGGATAGAATCCAGAGAATGAATGCATTTTACCTATGGTGCTGGTGAAGAATACCGAAAGTACCATGGATTCAGTACCAGAAGAATAAATAAATCTGTCTTGAAAGAACGCCAGTCAGAATTGTCCTCAGCAGTGAAGACGGTGAGACTTCATTTCACTTACTTTGGGCATACTATCAGTAAAAAGCAGCCCCTGGAGAAGGACATCATTTTGGTAAAATAGAATGGCAGTGAAAAATAGGAAGATCGTTGATGAGATGTACTGGCACAGTGGCTGCATCAATTTGCTCAAACATAAGAACACATGTTAATAAGGACACAGGGTTAGATATTTTTTCTGTTCTGCTGTACACAGGCTTGCTATGAATCAGAAATGACATGATTGCACCTGATGGCAAAGGTGGTAGGGCTGAGATGGTACTAGAAGGTACACTCGCATTGATTTGGGTGAAGGAAAATATAATATTCCCTAAGTAGAGTACAGGTGGAAGCAAGTAATATTAAAGGCAAAGGGAATCACTGGGAAGAACATAGAATTATCGGTGACAGAGGCAAATACTATTGCATGTATAATCTCGCAACAACAATTACAACAAAAAATCTCTGAATGAATACATGGACATGTACATTGAACAATCTTGAGAAGCTGAATGGTGGAACTATGCCCATCCACATATGTGTTTCACAAAGGATATTTCTACACACATATTCAGTTATGCTCCAAATATGCCCGTGAATAAAGAGGGTTCCTCTTTGGGTTGTGATCAAAAGATCAGCAGTTTAAAACCATCAGCCACCCCGGGAGGAAGATTGGGCTCTCTGGGGTCATAAAGACATAGTCTTAGAAACTCAGAGGGACAGTTCTATCTTGCCTTTCGGGCAACTCTGAGGAGGCATCAACTTAATGGCAATGAGCTTTTTGAGTTTGACATTATTGAAATTTTAATATTATGCAGGATTCTCTAGAGGAATAATGTGCATTTGCATATATATGCATATGTGTATGTATATATGAAGTAATGTGTATGTGTGTATGTATATATGAAGACAGTTTTCCAGCCCATTCCAGGTCTGTGAGTCAGATGGGTAACTGCTGAAGTTGATGAACCAGGAAGAAAGAAGATGAAGGGGGTAGACTGCAGTTATGTGGATACAGAGATGAATGAATCCAAGATTTGTGGTGTGCTGTGGGTTCCTGGGATAGGCAGGCCATGTGACAAGGGATTAATGGACCAGATGCAGATACTGACAGAGCAGAAATGGCAAGATTTCACACAATATCTGATTTAAAAAGACTCCCCGAGGAGTCTTTCACCCAATAGTATGAAGGTTGACAAGACTAAGGGAGTCGCATTCCTCCACTCTGCTGGCTTCTCAAGGAGTTGATGATAGTTGACTATGTTATGTTAGTTTTCCACATCATGGGAAATCACTTTTAAACTTCTGTGAACTCTAGCCTAGCCAAGCTGACACAAAACCTAATTATCACAACATCTTTGTCATAACCAAACACCTTGATTAAGGAATGAGTGACTGGTCCTGAGGGTTCAGGACCACAGTCTTGGAGGAGATCGGGATCAAATGGCACATGATAGTCAACAAAGAAAATGTCCTACACACCCAGCTTTCATGAGAGTGACTGGGGTATTAATAGCTTATTATCAGGTAACTTTTAGTTCCTTCTCATCTGAAGCAAAGAAGGCTGATCACACAAACCTTAGTCTCCATGACCTTAAGACCAGAAGAACTATGTTGTACCCGAATGCCACTACTACTTGCTGCTGTTCTTGTTAGGTGTCTTCTACTTGATTTTGACCCTATGTAAAATGGAAAAGAAATACTTCCTGGTCTTCCTCTGCACACTTGTTCTTATGTATCAGTCCATCGATACAGCCCATGTGTCAATCTATCTTATTGAAGGTCTTCTTCTTTTCCACTGCCTCTGTACTTTACCAAGCATGATGTCCTTCTCTAGGGACTGGTTTCTCCTGATAACATGTCCAATGTTTGTGAGACAAAGTCTTGACATCCTTGCCTCTAAGGAGCATTCTGGCTGTACTTCTTTGAAGACAGATTTGTTTGTTCTTTTGGAAGACTCTTGTACTTTTCACCAGCACCATAATTCAAATGCATAATTCAAAGATGGAATGTTTTTCTTCCATCTTCCTTATTCAATGTTCATTTTCCACAAACATTTGATGCAATTGAAGATGCCATGCTTAAGTCAGGCATACCTTTTCCTCAAAGCAAATCCTTTCTTTTCAGGATCTTTATGAGGTTTTGTGCAGCAAATTTACCCAATGAGATGTGTTCGGTACTTCTAAGGACTCTGAAAGAAATCACAATAGGAATTCCTAGAGAGCGTGAAGAAAATGTGAGAAAAACCTCAAAACTGTAAAAAAGATCAAGCTGAGGCTGGAGAAGGCATGTGGAGACTCAGGTCAGCATTGAGATGCTTCCACCACCACTGGATCTATATGACATTCCATCCACTGTCCTGTGATCTTCCTGCATTTGGCATCATCGCATGGCTGTGAGAGTCTAAAGAGTAAGTGATGTCTGGTATCAACTTATGGGGCAATATTGGACTTATGACCTTGATCTGGACCGAACTGGGATGTTTATCACTGTACAGTTGCTCTTTGATATAAAGTTCTCTCTTACCCTCATACACACATTTAAAAGATCAATTTTACTTGTCTAATAGAGATCAGTGGAATCCTAAGACTATGTCCTGGATTCACCATTCAAGCCTGAACTGAACTAACTTCTGTGACTCAACTTTCCGTCAAGCAATAGATAGATCTCAAGGATGAGTAGTCATTGTCATTAGATACCATAGAGTTGGTTCTGAACCACACCTACCCCACGCTCACCACAATTAAGCAGGACCATATATTACCTTATCTTCCTATTTGTTTGCGTGAGCCCATCTTTGCAGCCACTGGGTCAATCCATCTCCTTGAAACCCTTCCCCATTGTCCACTGTCCTTCTATTTTACCTAGCATGATGTCCTTCTCTAGGGACTGGTTCCTCATCATCCTCACTGCTAAGGAGCCTCCTGGCTGTAGTTCTTTCGAGACAAACATGTTTGTTCTTCTGGTACTTTCAGTATTCTTCACCAACCCCATAGGGGGAATGCATCCATTTTTTTCCCTCTTCCATAGTCAATGTTCTACTTTCACATGTATATGAGATGATTGGAAATAACATGCTTAGGTCAAGCACATCATATGCCCCAGAGTGACATGCTTGCTTTTCAACACTTTAAATGTCTTCTGTAGCAGATGTGATCAGTGCAATACTTTATTTGATTTCTTGACTGTGTTTTCCATGAGCTTTGATTGTGGAGGCAAGCAGGACAAAAGTCAACATTTTCTTCATTTAGCATGATGCTACCTATAGGTTGAGTTGTAAGAATTTGGATCTTTTTGACATTTAGTTGGAATCCATGCTGAAGGCTTCAATCTTTGCTCTTCCTCAGGAGAGGTGTGCGTCAGGGTTGTATCCTCTCATTACACTTATTCAATCTCTATATTGAAAAAATAATCGTAGAAGCTGGATTATACAGAAGAATATGGCAATAGACATGTGCAGAAGACACAGCATCGTTTGCTAAAAGTGATGAGGACTTGAAGCAACTTGCCAGTGAAAATCAAGGTGAACACTAGCACGAGAAAAGTCCACCAACCTCAAAAGTATTTGAAGGGCATGATTTTCTCAAAGACAAAGATCAGAAGACAGGAAGAAGTAGGAAAGACCAATGGAAATGGGAAACACAAAGAGAAATTGAAAAGAAGGCTGGTACCTTGTGAGCACTGCACTCAGTGTTGTGAAACAAAATGTATGTCAATTGTTGAGTGGAAAATGAAATCTCTTGGCAAAGTTTCAACTAAATCCCAACAAAAAGTCATTCAAGATAGTCAACATCATTTCTTGAGTAGTTAGAATAAAAAATTCTTGTCATGAAGTAGGTGGGACAGGGGAGTACTGCAAATTGATTAGTCCATTTAATGACTGATGTGCCATTTCTTAACTATTCTGCTTCATGGCCTGGTTTAAGGACCAGGGGAGGCCCTTCTCCAAAGAAGGGTGTAGATTCACAGAAAGCATACGAATCTTCATATTTATCTCTTTGCAATAACACAGCCACAGAAATCTACACAAGTCCCATAGGAAACGAATGCATCAGGAGTCTGCATAATTTGCAGAAACAAAGTCATGGGTGTTATGTGTATAACAATAAGGTAATAAGCAGGAGAATTCTGTTTTAGGGATACAAGGGGACCAAAGCATTTACACTGCTATGGTGCATGTTCTCCTCTTTGCCTCTCTCACTCCCTTTCTACCATAAGTTTTCTACCTGCTAGTTTAAAGGAAATTCGGGGACAGAGAGGCTACCATAGGATCTTGTGGCGAATAAAAAGCATGAATGGCCTGGTTTCTTTAAAAAATAATATGCAAGGAAAAAGAAGAGATGCACAAGGAAACAATTCACAGACTATAAAGAGCACAACCAATTGCAATATACAGTTAAGAGATCCCAATTCCAATGGAAAATATTTTAAAATTACAGTATCATCCAGAGATTTATCTACTTAGTGATACTGGAGAATTCTTGCTATAATCAAAACTAGGTTTTGCAAATATACAAATTGATCATTATGCAAATATACTAAACAACTTTTAAAAAATAACAAATATGCTCAACAAGATTTCACACGCCACCACGGTAGCTATTTTATGCTTCTTTTGAAATATTAAATTCCCCCAGAATATTATTCTTTAGTCATTAAGCTGGTTCCTGAAGCATGTTCACAGTCAGTGTCATGCATGGGGTCCTGATATAGGTAGGGAGAAGGTGGTGCTAACCTGGAGTCAATGTATTCATAAGGTTTACCTTACTAAAGTACATCAAATCAGTCTTTCACTCAGCGCTGATGAGACAGTGTGCAGGACTCTTGTGTTACCTGCTGATGTTAAAAAGTGTCTAGCTGCTCAAAAATCAGCTTATGGGGATGAATGACTGGTAGATAGCCAGTCATTCATAGAGTACACAGACAGCTATTGGATTCATACTTGGTGTAAACATGGGGATAATTCCTGGGGAATTACAAAGATGGACAAAACAAAGATTCAGAGCAGAAGATCAGAGCCATTATCTGTCTCACCTATGGAGCTGCTTTCAAGTTCCATAATCAGACTAAGATAGAAGACAGAACATGTACTTTGCACTTGGAAACATCTGAGTTTCCAAAATCTGTCTCTTTTCTTTTTTAAATCTTTTTTTGGGGTGTGTGTGTGTGTGTGTGTGTGGCATCACTGCCCTCTGGTGGGAGTGGTAGGCCCAGCCTTGCTCCTGGAGAGCTGCTGCTGGGTTTGAACTGCCAAGCCAGTGGGCCGCAGCGCCGTACTCAACCACTACACCACCGGGGCTCATCCCCAATCGGTCTCTTTTCTTTGGAATAACTTGCATCATGTTTTTCAGCCTTGCTGGATCTTGGTTTCTTCATCCTCAAAACGTAAATCCTAACTCACACCTCATAGGTTTGCTTATAAGATTAATTACATAGCTAATGTAAAGAAGTTGTGTGCATAGTAAGTTCTCACAAAGAGTAGCCATTATAGTGTTAAATATATGTATCAATATTATACCATGTATAAAATTTAAATGTATGCCTGAAGCATGTTAATATCATTTACTCATGGGTGCTTTGATCTTTCTTCACATACCCGATCAAATAACTCATGGTCCATCAAATAATTACACTACAGCTCATGCCTGTATTTTCCTCTCCTACTTCACAAAGAGAAATGGAGGAGTGCAGACGAGAGGATGCTAGATTATTTCCCTCTAAGACTCAACCTGAGCGGTTGTACAAATGATGCTCTGGAGGTAGGTCCTGGCAAACTGCTTCTGAACAATCAGCCACTGAACAGTTGGTGAAGCACAGCCAAGATTGACATAGATGGGATTGCATGAATTCATTGACTTGACAGCAACTGGTTTGGTTTGCTTGCTTTTGAGATGGAACTTGACATAGAACTTCTCCTAGGTCATTACAAATATCTGTAAACCATCCTTTGGAATATGGTCAGGATGGATAGAGAGGGAACAGAGAAATCTCTGATTCTCAAAACATACTATCTAATGTAGAACTTTCACTATTGTTATTTTAATATTTTATTATACATTAACTGCATTTTAACTAAAATATCCCTGAACTGTCTTTCCTTTTAAAGGTTAAAAAAGGGGGGGAGTGGGGCTGAGCCCTGGTGACATAGTGGTTGAGTGCAGGTCTGCGGTCCACTGGCTTGGAGGTTCAAATCCAGCAGCAGCTCTCAGGAGCAAGGCTGGGTAGCTCTCGTGACCACCAGAGGGCAGTGGTGCATCTCTCCCAAAAAGGGGGGGAGGGTTTATTTTTAACACTTGAGAAATTATTGTGTCAGATTTTCTTTTGCTTATCCATATAATTTGCCCGAGGATTAATGGCACAATGTTGCTTGGCATTTAATCACACAATCTGGCTCATAAGACAAACTAAAAAAGGAAAAACATCCCAAACCAAAACATGAAATTATATTATACATCTCCCTCTCTACCCATCTATTATTTTTACTGTCAAGTCATTTCACCTCATGAACAACAGAGCCCAAAGAAAGGCTCACCTAATGAATTGAAAGATTTTTGGTTTGATATCTTACTAAGTACAATAATGTAACTATGGAATGTTTTCAAACAGATCTACTTAAATCTTATATACATTTGTTTTAAGTAGGTAAAAGTAACTATTTCTGACTTGCATACTACTTTGACACTATTATTTGAAGATTTCTTCTGAACTTTTATGCTTTAAATGATGGAATCTATTTATCATATGTACATGTACTGTGTAGGAGAGATGAGCTTTGTAATTAGGGTAGAAGAAATAGCAACATAGCTTATAAACATAGTTTAATTTTTATAATCCTGTTTAAATTGAATGTAATGAAGATTTACAGGTTTATAAAGGAGAGAAATATTTGAAAGCTGAGAGAAAATTATTCAACACTCACAGTTTCCATTTAGACCCATGTGAAAAGTGAATGACATAGTCCAAAAGTTTCTGGGAAAGAGTTTTGATGTTTAACAAAACACAGGCATCCTTTTAAAATTATTATCTTGGCAAACTGATTTTGACGAAATATATCATCCAAGCGACTGTGTTGAATATTATGTGTCTGCTTATGTGAAAGATGGAGTACTTTGCAGCAGATCAGAAGTTCTGCTGAGAATAAATAGAACAGCAAGATGAACTACCAGGTAATCTGTTTGAACTTAATGAAAAGTTAGAGAAGCAGTGCAAAGTGAGGAAGTATAATTCCCCCTTGGGTGTGAACTAACATCAATGACACATATTTACCTTGTGAGCTCTAGCCAACTATGGACAAAGGGAATAGGTTGAATAGCTTCTCTCTTTTTTGAGGGAGGGACGCTGCTGGTGGATAACGTACCCAGACCAGCTTCTAGCTTTGGGCAGAAATTTTGGGAGCTCCCGATGACACATCTGTTTTGTTATTCAGAAAATTTGCCAATTTGTGGCTATACTCAGGACAGGGATTAGAAAGCTAAGTGAAAGACTAAAAGCCACCTCACCATAGCCTTGGCAGTTTTGTGAAAAAAAGACCCAGAGGAGAAAGAATGCAATCTATAAGCAGAAGATCAAATGGAAATTCTAGAGTTGAGCAATATATCACATTAAATTAACTAATTAAATGGATTCATCAAGAGAGGAAACACAAAGGGAGACAACACGAATAAACTCAATCAACAGTCAATTAAAAAGTATCTAAACTTGAATACTTGATAAAAAAAATGGAGAATTCAGAAAATAGTTTTAGTGATGCAGAACACAGTGGAAAGGTCCAACAGAAATGTTATTGAAGTTCCAGGAGGATCGTGTTAGAATGTAGTGTGTTAGTCTGGGTAGACTAGAGAAACAAATTCGTAAGCATGCATATGTGAATAGGAAAGAGGTTCATACACAAGAGCAATTGAACGTTGAGAAAACATCCAAATCCAGTCCAGCCCAAGCCCACAAGTCTGATGCTAGCCTAAATGTCCCATGCCAGTGTATAAAGTCTTCAGATTCACGAGGCACATGCAATGACATCAGATGCAGGACAATCACAGGCCAGTGGGTAAGAGAGTCTTAGGATTCAGTGGCATTGTAAGCATCTCAGTCCTTGCATGGGCCTCTCTATGGCTTCTAAAGCATCTAAGCACTGGCCAGAGTCTCTTCATGGCTTTCCTGGCTTCCGAGGTCTGGTTACATCAGGGTAAACCCATGTGGCTTCTCCTCACAGGGAATCAGCCTTGTATCTTGTCAATAGAGCATCTCCATGGGACTGAGTAGTGAGTCTCTCACCTCCAAAGGGAAAATACGACTGGATTTCCCAGAATTCTCAGGAGAAAGCCATGCCCACACAGAGGTCTTCTTTGCTATCTCCAGAATGACAGATTAGACTCCACATCTACACTCTTTTTTTTTTTTTTTTGGCATCACTGCTCTCTGGTGGTGGGAGTAGGAGGCCCAGCCCCACTGCTGGAATTGAACCTCTATCCCAGTGGGCCGCAGTCCCACGCACAACCACTAAGCCTCCGGAGCTCAGCCCCCACTTCTACACTCTTAATCCTCAAATTGACACCACATTAGCTGACTGTCATAGGTGGCAAATTCAAGAAAAAAATGTAGGAGAGAAGTTAAAAGTGATAGTAGGGGAAAAATATGTGAACATGTATAAATAAATACTGACTCTCAATTGAATATATAAAGCAAAAAGTAAGATGTTTCCTCTGGGATTTAGATGTTTGTCGGATCAAAAAGAATGGCAACAGAAGTGCAAAGGATAGAAAGGGTAAATATATCTACAGTATTCTAATTATTAAGTGAGTAGGTAGCGCCCCCCCCCCCCGCCATATACACACACAAATGAAATAGCGCTGGACAGAGCAGAGTTTTGGGAGTACACATTTTTCCCGCTAGGTGAGCATTCAGCAACTGACGCTGAGTTAGTGCATCTAGTGATGTCACATGGGAAGATTCTTTCTGGTCACAGTGAATTTTTTTCATAAAAACAATTTCACTTGAACTTCATTTTTTGTAATGTCTGATTTAAGAGAAACAGCATGCAGTTGTGAAATTTTATTTCCAGCTCAAGAAAAATGCCACAGAAACTGTTGTGATGTTGATCACAGCTGTTGTGCTATGGGAAAAACCTCAAGGGTACAAGTGGTTTTTTTCATATCAAAAAAGCTGAAATGTTGATTGAGGACAAATCTCATTCTGAATATCCATCAACTTTCCAGAAGGACAAAAATGTAGCAACTTGTAGCACATTTGGAGTTTGTTCCACCAGATCAGGCTGTTAATCAAACTTTCTGCTTGGAGGTTCTGAAGAGTTGCGTAACAGTATGTGACGAAAAAGGCCTGCTTTTTTTTGTCAGATGGGAGACTGCTTTTGCCACCACAACATACCCGTTTTGGGCAAAATACAGCATGCCCCCCTTTCCCCATCCACCTTACTCACCTGTCCTCGCACCATATGACTTCCTTTTGTTTCAGCAAATAAAGAGGGACATGGAAGGCCAGTGATATGATGACTTAAAAGAGGTGAAGAAAAATAAATGACGGAGGCGCTGTCAGGCCTGCAAAGCGATGAGTCTGAGAAATGTTTCCAGAATGGAGTTGCAGATTTGACAAATGAATTATGTCCAATGGAGAGCACTTTGAAGGTGATTAGGTTGCTTTGTAAAAATTTTAAAATATGCAGCTTTGAAAAAATATCTGCTTTTTGGGGAGTATCCCCTCATACATGTAGTAAAAAATAATTGTACTAAATTATGATAAATTAAGAATTCATGTTGGGCTGAGTCCCGGTGGTGTAGTGGTTGAGTGTGGGACTGTGACCCACTGGATTGGCAGTTCAAATTCAGCAGCAGCTCTCCAGGAACAAGGTTGGGCCTCCCACTCCCACCAGAGGGCAGGGATGCCCCCCCCCCCAAAAGAATTCATGTTGTAATGTCTATCAAAAATCTGAGGAATATGAAAATACATAGCTAATAAAATAAAATGCAAAAATATGGAAACATTTTTGATCAATCAAGAAAAGATAAGAAAAAAGAAAAATGATTAAAAAAAACTCAAATAGGCAGACAAGTTAAAAAGCCAAACACAATATGGTCCTTATATACCAAAATAAATGATCAATTAAATTTTGCTTAAGGTCACATGAGTCAGAATTGGTTCATTGGCAGTGAATTTTGCTTTGCATTTCAATGAGGGGTATAACTCAGATTCCCACATGGGGAAAATTACAAACCCCAAATTTAGTTTGCTTATGAGAGACACATCTTCAAATATGAGATTTTGAAAACTAAGGTATGTAGAAGAATATAAATTGCAAACATTGACTGACAAAATGGGAGAGATCTAATGTCACACATAATAAACTTTATGGCAAAAAACCCTACTAGTTAAGAAGAAAATTGTGTTCATTATTAATTTATTGTCTCCCAGCCGCAAACTCCCACTTCCCCTTGTACTGTTGTATCAGAAAACAACTCGGCTGACTGCATTTCTCTTTCTCTGCCCAAAGGTTCCTTGTGGCCGCTACATCAACTCCAACACATAGCTACCCTAGCTATACTGGATTAGAACTGTGCTTCTTAGGGTTTTCCATGAGATATTACTCAAAAATACATCACCAGGCCTTCTCATGAGGCACCAGCCAGTGGACTCAAACCTTCCACCTTGCAGTTAGCCCATGAAGTTTGTTGGAGGTTTATAGCACCCAAGGACTTCAGTTGAGTTACCTTTAGGCATCAAATCTATGGGGTGTCAAGCTGGGTCAAACCTGTGGGGACTTTCGTGTAAAACAGAACAAAATACTACTTGGATTTGCACCTCCTCATAACTGCTCTAATGTTTGAGTCCATTCTTGTCTTCATAGAGTCAGTCAATCCATCTTGTCGAGGGTCTTTCATTTTTTTGCTGCCCCCCCCCCCCACCAATTTACCAAGCATGATGTCCTTTTCCAGCAACTGGTCTCTCCTGAGCGCATGTTCAAAGTATGTGAGACAAACTCTTTTCTTTGTTTCTAAAGTGCATTCTGGCTGTACCAGGCAGATTTGTTAATTCCTTTGGCAGTCCATAATACTTTCAACCTTCTTCTACATTGCCATAATGCAAATACATCTATTCTTCTTTTTTATTTAATGGCCAACTTTCACATGCGTATAACAGGATTGGAAGAAACATGGCTTTTCCCTTGCTTCTCCATACGCTAAGGGAGTCTGTGTATTCCCAAATTTCCTCTCTCATTTGATCTCTTGCTGCTTCCAAGTTGGAGGTTAGTCTCTGCAAATACAGAGTACTGCAGAAATATTACAAAGTTGGAAGAGGTCTTTTTCCTCTTATGTTTTCCTTCCATCAGCAGCAATGAAACTTGTGTGTAGGAGTTCACAGTCTTTGCCACTGTGATAGAGACCCTCACAGCTCATTGGAAGTGTATAATTAGAGTCAGTTGGTTCCCCCCCCCCACCACCACCCCAATCACCACAGAGGAAGCTTGCTGTTGTATGTATCTCAGTGGTAGGTACCCATCATTAAGTTTCTTCATCACCATAGCTTACTCAGTTCCCAAACAAGAGAAACTTGTGTTACCGCAGTGGTTAGGAGCAAGTTCGTGTAGCCACATCTCCTTACAAGACTCAGTCTCAATGCAGGGACCTCCCCGGAGCTACCTTGCCCACTTGCTTATTTTCCTTCAGCTTCCGAGCTGTAGCCTGACTTCTGAAGCTACTGCCTCTGTGCTTGCTTATTATTAGCTGCTCGTCATTGGATTAGGATTCATGGCACCCTCCTGTGTGACACAGAAGATCTCCTCCACAAAGTTTTCATTATAATCTTAACAGACGCAGAACCCAGGCTGGTAGGTAGGTTTGAACCTCCAGTTCATTCTTTAAAAAATTCTTTTCAAAAGTATGTTCTTTATTTTATTGAGAAAATACACAGCACGGAGCCATGGACAGCTTCTACGTGCACTGTTTAGTGATGCTGAGTGCCTTAGTTGAGTTGCGCAGCTAAGGTCACCCTCCTTTTCTCAGTTACTCCTCCTCCTAATATACATACACTTCCTCCTAGGGTTCCTGTCTGTGATGGTTAGAATTGAAGTCAGCTAGACACCCCTGGGTGAAGGTGAAGGTGGAGCTGAATCTCTCCATCAGGTCCCAGCCTGAGGGCACCTTCTTGGAGGTATTGCCTTTTGAATGAGTGAGAGGCCCTTAGCATAGCGTACTCTTTGCCCCTTTGCCTTAAGCTGGATGTTCTCCTGTATTTTGGCTCACCATTCCCCTGTTCTGTCATCTGCAGATCCCAGGAGCTGTCAGCCGATTGTGGATGTTGGATTTACTCAGCCAACTTGTAGCCCTCTTGCTTCTTCATGCTGCTTCCTGTTCTTCAGCTGCTGCAGCTACATGAGCCAGCTACATCAGCTCCTGTTTGGCCAATGGACTTGAACTGAATTGAACTTAACTTCATCTACATCTATGTAATCCATTTCTTGATATGATTCTCTTTAAATGTATCACACACACACACACACACACACACACAGGTACCTCAGCATCACCAGTTTTGCTTCTCTATGTACAAGTGTCATTGATTTTGCTTCTCTAGAGAAGCCAAACTAACATACTGTTTAATCTTTCAAGTTTCTGCTGCTGATATATTTAATATATGTATATATATCATATATTATAATGCTCAGGTTTTTATCCCATTTAGAAGTTAGCCTCTACTTACCCAGTTAGTAATTTGCATTAGGCCTCTACTTAAATGGATATAAAGGCTATTTTATAATGAAAAAAGGAGGGTGTAAGAAGGTGGCACACTTCTAACTTCATCTTCATTTCAGTCTTCATTTCTGGACATGCCCCTCCCCACTAGATCACTAATAATCATACTGAAGTGGAAGACACGTACCGTTTTGTCAAGGTTAGGCTCTAGGAGCCTCCATGGTGTCGTCATTACGAGCTGGGCTACTAACCCTGGGTGAGCTGTTCAAAACCACCAGCCACTCCTCAGAAAGATGAGGTCTATTTCTATAAAGAGTTACAGTCTCAGAAATCCATGGTGGTAATTCCACCCTGTCCAATAGGATCTCTCCAGGTTGGGGTCAACTCCCTGACAGTAAGTGAACACACAAATAGCAAGCTCTTGTTGCTGCTGTGGGTTAGATAGGTGGTTACTAATCACACGATTTACAATTCAAATCCACTAATCTCCCCATTTAAGATGGGGTTGTCTGTTATTGCCATTGTTTACTGTTCTAAAGACCCCCTGAAGTCATTCTATTCTGTCCCATAGAGATAACTAGTGGGTGAAGACTGAACTTCTCCACAATTATGCTCCAAAGATTAACCAGACCATCTACCAGCATTTGTTATGGAAGTCCCAGTCACTTAAGGCTTTTTGTATTGCCTACTTTGAGCTAACTCCCCTATTATTAGGATGATGGCCCACTTCCCTCTAAGCCTATGGCAATTCTAGAATCATTGTTAATAGCCCCTAGCCTGATAGAAATGCTTCTCTACCTCCACAGACTAAGGTCCGGTCTGGTCTTTTCACTCCTCTGGTCACATAGTCACGTAGACATTCCTAAGACCATCCCCCCTCATCACCATATACCCTGAAGACAGCCCTCTCCTGTGATGTATGTCTTTGCCTCTAACTGGGGGCCTGGCTTGGCTCCAGAGGGTATATAGGAATGGGACATAGGATAGAGAAGGAGACCCCTGAAGACCCCCCTGCCCACCTCAAGCCTGCTCTCACAGAAGCCTGCTTCTTACCAGCCTGCCTGTCTCCCTCTCCACGTGGACTGTCTAGCGGTGTGTCGGTGAACGTGTATCACGAAAGGGTACATATATAATTTGTAATGCTCTTTTCCCTCTCTCTCCCATGATCTCTATATCGGTGTTATAATAAATAGTAATTATCGCTACACAACTGCCTGTTGAACCCTTACTGTGAGTACATCAGGAGGCTGACCACACCCTGATAAACTAGGAGCTGGAATCATCTTAAGGCCAGTGGTTTAAGATGCACATGTCTTATTAGTAAAACAAGCATCATCCATTCTGTGACATCTTGCACAAAGGAAAGGCCCTCAAGGTTCCTGTGGAATACCATTGGAAAGTTGATATATAAGCCAGGGAAGGTATATTTCTGGCTTTGCTAACCAAAGGTAAATTGCTTCTGGTGATTCTCCAAAATAAGAGTTGGGAAAAAGCCGTGGCAAGATCAGTAGCTGCAAACCAGCTAGGAGGAGTTCTATCAAGGCGCCCAAGCCATAAAACCCCATCTGGGATGGCACCAGCAGTTGAAGTCGCGACCTGGTTAAGTTTACAGGAATCCACTGTCATTCTCTAAGTTCTTCTGTTTTGTGGTCAGGCCAAATGGGCAAGTTAAAAGTGGGGTGTAATGAGGATAACCACCACTGAGGGGTCCTTCAAGTCCCTGTTCACAGTTTTAATCTCTGCAATTCCTCCAAAAAATGTAATATTGCTTCTTTGCTTTCTATTTTCCTTGGAAGGGGCAGTTGTAATGGATTCTATTTGGCTCTTCATATCATAATAGCCCTTACTCCACATGTCAGGGGTCTGTTATGGGGGTTTTGCTAGCTGCAGAGTCTATTCCAATTATGTATCCTGGAACTGGGGAAATCACTACAGGATGGGTTTGGGGACACGTGGGACCCATTATGAAACAGACTGGTGGGCCACAGTGAAGTTTTTCATTTCCTTGTATTAGTATCAATTCAGAGCCAGTGCCCAATAAGCCCTGGAAAGTAAGATTATTTGCTTTTTTCCAATGAACACTTACACTGGTAAAAGGTCATAACAGTCACTCTGGTAAAAGATTCCTTCAGGGAAAACTGGGAGGAAGACTAGCAGAATACACTTTTGGCAATGTAGAAGAGTTCTTCCTCTAAGGGACCTTGACTCCTCTTCATTAAATAGGTTGTTGGGTTTGTAAACTGGTTCAAATCTGGGACATAGTTGAAATTTTGCGACTTTCTAGCCTGGTAACAAACTAGACTGTCACGCATGTGAGCAATCATTTTTCCACTTGTACAGATCAAGTAAATAGTTAGTCGATTTCTCAACTATTTCACTCTTAAGGATACCAGTAATCTATGCTATTAGACCATATGAGTCATACTATTCTGATTCTTATTTTGAGTCTGCTGTCTATTACAGTAACCACACCCACTATGTCTTGTTGATTGAATGCTGCATCTTGGCTCTACCACCACTGGTCCAATAAGCTCTATTATACTTAGGTGTCTGAATTCAATTAGGGCAGCTTCTACAATCCATCTGACTTAAATAAAATAGGAATAGTATTCAAGGATGCTTATCCTCTGATCACAAGTTTGTTCCTTATTGTTGTGGTCCACGAGTGCGCCCTGGGTAGCCCAATATGTGCACATGGTCTCACCTGATAAATTTGCACTTACATTGCCAGTTTTCCTAAGTCTCTAGATACCTTGTTCTATAGTCTAAGACATGACCTCCTTCTATAGTGAGATGTGGTATAAGGCATGTCTGGTACTTTGATTTAGACCACCATACAATCCATGATTTTATGAACTAGCCAATTGCATCACTAAATCCTTTCCCAACTTCTCGGGCTGCAATGCTGAATGAAGAATCTTCCCTTCGTGGCTTCAAACCAAAAAAACTCAGATGGATCCAACTTTATATTTCATTATCCTGCACCCTTAATAGTCATTCTCACATATAGTAATTAGGTTTCTGTTTTTACATAGTTGGGAAAAGGAGTAATTCTTTCAGAATGTGGTCATACCTCTTCCTGAGTCTTAATATGCCCTTGAATTTTGGGGTTTTGCTGGGACTTAAGTACTGTTTTAGGTCTAGAAGCAATGGTGAAGGTCTTTCCTGGGAACATTCAACAGTCTCTTGTGAGACAGCTACTTTAGCCTAGGCTCCAGACAACTCCCTGGTGCTTTTCCAGACCAATCTCAGACACAGACTCTTCAGACACAGCTAGGCTAATCTCATCACATGTGAGTAAGAAAACGGGTTTTGCTGGCAGTAGGGAGTAATTTAATGGAATTCAGGAGCTCAGTGTCCCAAGTTTCCTAATTATCTGCCCATATGTCTCCACTCCAAGTTTCAGGAATCCATTTCTTTCCAGTCAATGTCCTCACTTTAACTTCAGACACCATTGCGTTGAGAATTAACACCACAAACTTTTTTTTTTTTCCAGCCCACTGCAAACTTCTAATCGCTATGTGACTGCGGTAACTTGCTGCTATGGAGCCAACTTAGGCTCTTTCAACACGTGCGTGTGGCTCTGAAATCGCATTGAAACAATGTCAAGGATATTGATCAGATAATGGAGATTTCATTCATTTGTAAAAGTCTATTTATGTCTCTTAATTAACTTTTAAATTGTGTGAGGGTCAGGGTTGGCTTCTCCATCTCAAAAGGTTGCCAAGACCTTGGTTCAGAGGACAGGAATTCATAGGGTATTGCAATTAGTTACTGTTATGATAAGACTCTTGGATTGGGGAAATATCAGTTCTCTTACTACAAGAAACAAGACTTTCTTTCATGACACAAGTGGCAGCTTTGAGGAATTTTATACAGCACTTGTGGTGTAACTCTGAAGCCCTGAGCTCATCTCTTTCTCTCAATGCTTTGTTTAGTATAAGTATGAAAACACATAACTATTTTTCACCCTGGAAAAAATTGAAGAATAATATTAATCACGTTATTATCCAGAGTCTCACTTCTCAGCAGTACTTGATCTATTAATGGGGCTATTTTGTGTATTAATATTGCTACCTCCTCAAGTCAGGGGTTAATTCCTAATTCAATTACCTCTACCTTTAATAATAGAAATCCATGAGCACAAATTTAGAAGACTTATCTTGATGACTTTGTTTCTCGAGTGACTTTTGATACTTTAGAAATAAAGCCCTAAAAGCTTGTTCTCTCTCTCTCTCTCTCTCTCTCTCTCTCTCTCTCTCTCTCTCTCTCTCAGACACACACACACACACACACACACACACACACACACACACACGAGATGACTCATATTTTGCAGACCCAAGCAAGTCCCAAGTCTGAGGCTCAGATGGCTGGCTGGAGGTTCTCCTCAATTCATGCAGCCTCAGAATTGTGTGACTCAAGATCAGAGACTACATTGAGAGTTCACAGGCTATGGAAGCTGAAAAATTCAGCATCGGTAGGTAAGATGGTAAATTGCCGACTCAAGTTCAAAGTAACAGAGGCAAGATGATAACAAGCCATATGCAGGATCCAGATTGAACAATAAGTCTGAGCTTTTCCAGAATGTCAAAATACATAGAAAATTCCCGCCAAGGAAAATCCATTTGAATTGACTGAATGCTCAGAGCAGATCTCATAATGATGATGATGACATTATACCTGATCTCACCATGAGGTATGGCTCTCAAGACTGCCAAGCCACTGAGAATCCTGGCCCAGTCGAGGTGATATATAACTTTTACTGTCACATATGGGTTCTGATTTTCACAGCTGTATGGCATATTAGAAAAATGGAGACATTAATAAATATTCAATTATACTAGGACTTTTTTTAACACACCCATCAAAATATCAGAAACTCTCACAGCTATATTGTTGATTTCAAGTAATAGTGTCCTTCGAGAACAGAGTAGACTGCTCTTGGGAGTTTCTGAGACTATAAATATTTACACAGCCAAAAGCCTCATCTCTCACCCATGGAAGAGTTGGGGATTTTGTACTCCTAATCCTTTGATTAGCAATCCAACAAGTAATCCATTAAACTACATATCTAATTTAGTAAATAAAATTAACCACCAACACTCAGGGGTCCTCAAACTTTTAAAACAGGGGGCCAGTTCACTGTCCCTCAGACTGTTGGAGGACTGGGCTATAGTTAAAAAACAAACAAACAAAACAACTATGAATAAAGTCACTGTGGGCCCAGTAGGGTGCTAAGCAGAACAAGTAGTGTGGCAGAAACACCCGACAGGTGGGATAAATGTCCTCAGTGGGCTGCTTGTGGCCCTCGGGCCATAGTTTGGGGACCTTTGCTCTACACTTATCAAAAAAAACCCCAAAACACAAGACAAAAGAGTAAAGGTGGGGTGGGGGGATAGTAAGGATATAACAAATCTGAGCCACACAAGAAACAAACAAACTAATTGACAGATAAATAAAACTGTAGCAAAGAATAACAGGAAAGTTTTTTAAGTGCACTCGACAAATTTATCAACATTGACAATCGATTCAATCCAGTGGCTCCCCTAGGATTGGTGTAACCTAGTCAGGTAACTGATGGAGTGACACACCCATCTGTCTCCACAGGGTTTGGGTTAGAGTGGTGGAGGTCGTGCTCTGGGAGCGGCAATGAATTACTGTACTGAGTTCCATGACACCAACACGAGAGACACTCCTGTCTGTGGCCCCTCTCTCTGTGGCACCTGCTCCACCATGGCTATAAGCATCCTGCGGTCACTTGAGAATGACCTCCACTCACAATTTCAGGTGTGCAATCCATGCCCACTTCCCAGGGAGGCCAGTGACTCAATAACAAATATAAATAGAATATTGTGGTAGTTACGTAATCACTTGCCAATTTGAGAGGATTATGAGCGAAGGGGTGGAGTCTAGCCTGTCAATGAGGCCTCTGTGTGGGTATGTCCTTCTGAGGATTCTGGAAACTCCTGAAATTCCTCCTTGGAGGCGGGAGTGCCTGTCTGTCTGCCTCTATGTCTCTCTCAGCTCACTCCCTGTGAGATGTTTCTGAAGAGAAGCCACATGAAACTACCCTGAGGCAGTCAGATTTTCAGAGCTGAAGGAATCACATGGAGACCCCTGCCAACACTGAGATGCTTACACTGCCACTGAATCCACAAGACTTCCAACTCACTGACCTGTGATTTTCATGCATTCATGTGTTTCATGAGTCTGAAGAGGACTTTTATAGATGAGTATCAGGCATATTGGACTTATGGACTTGATCTGGACTGGGATGCGATGTTTTCTCCATATTCAAATGCTCTTGTATACAAAGCTCTTTATTATACATATATGAGTCTCTATTAATTTGTTTCTCTAATCTACCCAGACTAACACAACAATATTTTACATCTTAGATGGAAATGAGAAGGGCCCCAAAGAGTCAAATTGATCTTGAAGAAAATAAAAAAAAATACTTAGAGAATTAAGCAACCAATCTCAAGAATTATTATAAACTTACAGTAATGTACTACGATTTTGAGTCAAGGATGAACAAATAAACCAATTAAACAAAATAAAAAACTTCATTGATATTCACTTCATATATCACAAGAATTACCTTGCCAAGGAAGGGAGGAGTCAACCAGGGTGAGGCATAGCACCAAAGAAACACACTATATTCCTCAGATTCTTTGAGGCTTTCTCCCCCCCACTAACATGACCCCAGTCCTGCCTTTCACTGTGGGCTGCACTGGAGCATGTATACAGGTACAGATAAGCACTCAGGATACATGCAATCCTGGAGCAGAAATGGGAGTAGTGATATTGGGTGGGAGTGAGTGTTGAGGGGGAGAAACCATGAGGAAAGGGAGACAGTAATGTAGGGTATGAAATAATAATTTATAATTTTCAAGGGGTCATGAGAATAGGATGGGGAAAGCAAGGTAAAAAGATGAATTAATATCAAGAGCTCAATCAATGCAAATGTTTAGAAGATAGTGATGGGTAACATGTACAAATATGCTTGATACAATTTATATGGATTGTTATAAGAGCTGTACAAGTCCCCAATAAAATGATCTTGTAAAGAATAAAACTACTGTAAAAAAATTACCTAGCCATACACTGGGAAGGATTATGGTCTTTTATATAAAAGTACTGGGACTAGTCAATGTCCATATGGAAGACATACATTTTGACTGATAACTTTAGATAATGGTGATGGTTAGGGAATGATATCAATTAGACAATCAATTTGGTCTGAGCCTGATGATACCACCTTAGCGTCATCAGCCTTGGTACAAGAGGGAGAGACACTGGAAATGTATTATATCTGGCCCTTTGTCTTCCTGTTTACTGAGATGATTTCTACCTCCAGGGACTCCCTATATGGGCTGCCTAACCCTGAGAGCTGTTCACACCCTGCCATGTTTTCACAGACCTTAAATCCACCAGAGTCTGCACCTACTGGCCTGTGATGTCCTTGCTTCCTGTTTTATTTTTCCCCATCACCAGCCTTCAACTATGTGAGTCTGCAGAGGAGCCCATCTAACATAAAACTTACAGACCTGTGTTGCACAGGGCTGAGATGCCTTCTTGATATTGAACTATTTTTTTGACATGAAGTTCTTTCTTGTACTTAGATGAGTGTCGCTGGGTTTCTAGGTATAGGTAACTCAGGTCTAAGACAATAATGTCCAGTAATAAATTTTAACTGCCTTACAAAACTAAATGTGAAAAAGTAAAAGATTTTAGAGAAAATATAGGAAATATAGGAAAATAGTTTCATGTCTTTGAGGTAGGCAAAAAAATAGACAAGGCATAAAAACCATGAGTCAGTTTTTAAATAAATAAAAATCAAAACATCAAAACATCACTAAAAAGGCAATAAAGGAAAATATCTTTATATACGTTTCACATGACACACAAGCAACAGATATTTAAAAATTGATGGACTGAAGGTGGGGTGGGGAAAAAAATTGATGGACTATCCAAATGGGCAATAAACCTATGAAAAGATTACCAAGTCTACTCCATTAATCATCAAGGAAATGTAATTTGGGACAAATCTATCATACTGGTTAACATTAAAATTCAAACAAACCAAACAATGGGAAGTGTGTGGCATAAGTGAAATTGTTACATGCTCTTATTATGAATGTAAATTGAAACAGCCAGTCTGGAAGGCTTTAGTGTTATCTACACCCTTTCACACTCTATTCTTGAGTAATTGTTATCATACAGTTAGCAGAAAAGCATATATATGCATCACAAAATATATGAATAATAATTTCCACAGTAGAGCTATTCATAAAAATAAAACACTGAGAAAGAATCCCAAATGCCTATGAACAGCAGAATAGGAAAACAAATTGCGGTAAATGTATACTATGGACAGCATTATACAGTGGTAAGAACAAACTAGTTCAAGGAACCAAAAAGAAACACTTGACAAAAAACATATTGAAGAAAGAAGCTTGGTGCTAGTACATCCTGTATGATTCATTTCAAAGGTACAAAGTACTTCTACACAATCATAGAAACCTTTCAACCTTCTTTAAATAGAAAGGAAAACATGAAGCCATTGTTTCTCTACATATTCTCTGTCTCTGCCTACGTACATTCCTGAAGATGATTTCCGTCTCTGTAATCCTTTGTCTTACATGCGTTGAACATGTTGTCAGGAAAGACCAGACGCTGGAGAAGGACATCAAGAGTGGTCGAGAGGAGGGGAAGCTACAAAGAGGTAGGCATTCAATGAGATGGATGGACAGTGACTGCAAACGTGAGCTCAAGCACAAGAACATCTGTGAGGACAGAACAGGACCAGCGGTGTTTCCTTATATTGTGCACAGGGTGGCTCGGGGTCCCAACTGACTTGATGATGGATACTTAAAAATAACAATAACAATCCTTCTCCGAAGAAATTTTTGCTCTTCAATTTACACCATGGCAAAGTGGCAGTTTTGACCTCAAGAGAATCAATTCATGCTGCTTTAAAATGTCCTTTGAATTTCAGAAGCATAAAGGGAGCAAGATCAGGGCTATTGGTACATGGTGTACATGTTTCTAACAATATTTTTATATGACGTCATATATAAAGTAAAGAATCAGCAGGTGCATTGTTATCATGGGGGTTGGGGGATGACAGAAAATTCCTCAGTGATTATTTTTTTGTCTTTTTTTAATCACCATGGAAGTATTCAGTTCTCTTAACACGTCTTAATCATCATCCCGTGTGCTTCAAAAAAGTCTTTCAAGATTACCCCTTCGAAGTCTCCAAACAGAGTCACTGTAACTATTTGAGCTGACCTTTGTGCCTGGAAATTTGCTAACCCAGAAGATCCTTGAAAGACCACTATTTTTATCATACCTTTATTCGGGACACCCTAAGGAAAAATTAGATTACTGAGGAAACTGGCCACAGAGACATGTAAAAACGTGCTTTGTTTGGAATAAACTTTTCATCTATGGTCTATACATAAGCATCAATGCATTTTGACTTACCAGCATATGAATGTCAAAGATAGGTAAAACTAGATTGTGAGGGTAAAAGCCAGAGGAGCAGTTACCATGAAGGAGGTGAGAAGTACCTGGAAATAGGCACCAGGAGGCTCGTGGGATAGATGGGTTATTTCTTACTCTGGGAACTCCTTACTCAAATTATTTCACTTGATAAAAAACCCTAATAATTTATTTGTACTCTTATGATTTATGTATTTTACCAGATGAATGTTTTACATCAATAAAAATTTTTCATTGATAAAAATCAAAGTTCCTAAGACCTTAAAATTTCACATGTCAAAACACAGAGACTCCCTCTCCCACCTACAATTGTCTGAAAACACAAACCACAAGGTGGTGGTAAGGCTTTGTCAGTTAATCAGGAATACTCTCCAGGATGGTCAAAGAGCACAAAACAAAAGAAAGACAGTTCACCAGGCTGTCTTGGAAATTAGTAGTTTGCATGTGTGCTGTGTAGCATAGAAATTATTCTCTTCCTATATTTCTAAAGACCCTGGACCATCTGGTTCACAACACTGGATGTGCAGACATTGCTCATTATACTTTTTAAAAGTTTAGTAATGATAAGGATATCTTGTTTTCTTATGATCCAATTTCCCTGAAACAGTTTACTTTATTAATTAGAATCTTCAGAATTGTTGGGAATCCTGGTGACCCACTGGGTTAAAAACCTGTCTCCTAAATGAAAAGTCAGGGATTCCAATCCACCAACTAACTGTTCTGTATGAGAAAGATGTAGAAATCTGCTTCCATGAAGATTTACAGCCTTGAAAACCCAATGGAGATATTCTCTGTCGTAATAGGTCACTAACCTATCCAACTGGTATTGAGTTGATTCCAAGCCACAGCAACTGTGTACAGGGTTTCCGAAGCTTTAAATCTTCATGGAAGTTGTGTTAGTCCAGGTTGACTAGAGAAACCAATCCAGAGACCAGGGATGAGAGTGATATTGCCAAAAGGGTGAAGAGAAGGTGGAGTAGAAAGGGGGAACCTATTGTAGGGATTTATATATGACCTCCTCTCTTGGGTATGGACAATGGGGAAGTGGGTGAAGGGACACATTGGACAGTGTACAATGACAAAACAATGACAATTTGTAAATTGTTAAGGGTTCATGGGAGAGGGGGAGTGGGAAAGGAGGGTATATATGGGGAGCTGGTACCAGGGGACTAGGTAGAAGGAGGATGTTTTGAGAATGATGATGACAACAAATGTGGAAATGTGGTCTGCATATAACTGATGTATGCATTGAACATGATAGGAGTTGTATGAGTCCTCAATAAAATGATTTCTTTAAAGCAAAAGGGGGAACAGATTACAAGGATCTACATATAATCCCCTCCCTGGGGGCTGGGCAACAGAAAAGTGGGTAAAGGGAGATGTTGGGTAGTGTGACAGATGACAAAATAACAATAATTTATAAACTGTCAAGGGTTCATGAGGGAGGGGTGTGAGGAGAGGGGGAAAAATTAGGAGCTAATTCCAAGGGTTCAAGTGGAAAGAAAATGTTTTGAGAATGATGATGGCAACAAATGTATAAATGTGTTTGACACATGGATGTATGTACGGATTGTGATGAGTTGTATGAGTCCCCAATAAAATGATAAAAAAGAAAGATATATATACATGTATATATATATATATATATATATCAAAGAGTAATCATGAATCAAGCAAACATCTCATCCCAGTCAAGCTCAAGTCTGTAAGTCTGTTATTAGGCCATAAGTCGGATGCTAAGCTACGTATTTCTCTTGAGACTCACACAACCACATGCAATGGTACCTATTGCAGGAAAATCACAGGTCAATGGGTGGAAAGTCTTGTGGATCCAGTAGTGGTGGAAGCATCACAGGTTTGATGCAGGTCTCTGCCACATGGCCCACTCAGATCTCAGCATTGCTCCATCTAACTTGTCAACAGGAAGGGAAAGTAGAAAATGGGTGTTCTGTCTCCATGGAGAAGAGGTTGTTCCCAGAACTCATGAGAAGGCCACACCCATAAGAAGGCATCATCAGACTGCGACCAGATTGATAGGCTAGACTCCACCTTGACATTTATTTATAAAGTTGCCATGAAATGATTAATTGCCAAAGGCACAGACAGCCTCAACATTTCCCCATAGACAGGGCAATAGATTTGAACTACAATCTTGTGATTAGCAGCATACGGCTACTATCAATTGAAGCAGACATGATAGTGGTGGGTTTGGATGACAGGGTTGTTATGACTTAGTAACAGTGGGGTTGGAGAACTCACCCAACAGTTACAGAAGAAAAACCTGGCAATCTGCTTTTGATCTATTTTCACATCAGACACTGAAAGCACACAAGGATATAGTTCTACTTGCTAACAAATGGGATCGTCAGGAGACAGAATCAACTCAATAGCAACTGTTGTGTGGCCTCCTTTTTCACTCATGTCTCCTAAGCAGGTATTTGCCCTACTTGTCTTCAAAGAGTGGTCAACTGAGAGGAGAAAAATCTCCAAGGGTGAATTTATTTTCAGCCTTATTAAATATGTATCCAAAGAAGCTACTTTAAATCATAACAATTATCGTTGGTTGGCAAATCTATTCTCTCTTGCTCTACTTAACCTCACTGTCCAACATTAGCAGAAATGGAGCCTTGCGGGTTCCATGAATTCTACTGTAAAAAAATAAATCATGTTTTCTACTCATCCCACATCTAAATCTGCCTACCCAGAGTGGGGCATCACTTCATGGCATAAATGCCTCAGTTTGAAGCAGCTCTGAAGCCAGGAGCAAGAGCTGAATCAGACTCTGCAGGGATTTCTTCCAATTATGCCACCTTCCTCCTCTACCATTCAATCTCATTCCATAATTCTTGAGTGTAAATATGAAAGATCTGAAATGTGAAAAGAATGTTGAGCGTTAGGCAGATCTCTACCGAGAGATAAGTAGAAAACAGAGGTTTAAACTGGTCAGCATTTTTATGGAGAAAAGATGAGGCCATCTGCTCCTGCAATGATTTATAATCTCAGCAACAGTGTATACAGTAGTTATGGGTTGGATTCAACTCAATGTCAGTTGAGTGGGCTAGTGACTCGATTGGACCTAGTAAAATTCTATCAAGTTTCCAAAACTGTACATCTCCATGGAAGAAGATTTACATCTCCTTCCCATGGGACATTTGGTGAACTGGAAAGACTGACCTTTCATGCAAGATATGATCTAAAGGTGGCAGTTACATAATCTTCTGCCAACTTGAGGAAGAGGTGGAGCCTAACCTGTCAATCAGCTTGATGACCTCATTTAGAGGTGCAATGGAGATAAATAGTTCACTGGAGTCCATATACACTCTCTCCCTGAGAGATGTTTCTGTTGCCAAGGCACATGTAGCTACACTGATGGATCCAGAATCCTAGAGCTGGAGGAGTCACGTGAAGACCTAGGCCAGTGCTGAGATGCTTCCACCACCACTGGATCCATATGACTTTCCACCCACTTGTCTGTGATCTTCCTTCATTTGGCGTCATTGTGTGTGTTGCATGAGAATGAAGAGGAATTTATAGACTTGTATCAGGCATACATACTCATATCAGACTTATGAAATTGATCTGGGCTATGCCAGAATGCTTTCCTAATGTACAATTGCTTTTTTTTTTTTTTTTGGTGGGCATCACTGCTCTCCGGTGGTGGGAGTAGGAGTCCCAGCCCCACTGCTGGAATTGAACCTCCATCCCAGTGGGCCGCAGTCCCGTGCACAACCACTACGCCACCGGAGCTCAGCCCGTACAATTGCTTTTTGATATAAAGTTCTCTCTTACACACATATGAGTCTCCCTGGATTTGTTTCTCTAGTCTACAAAAAGCAAAATGGCCCATTTAGTGAATGTTATTTGAGAAAACTCTGTGAAAACAAACACACCAACATAAAAGGAGGAAATTAGAAGACAAAAATACAATTGCATGACAAGACAAAGCTTCTGTGGGGAACAGAACGTTCTCCCCCAAGTTGTTTCCCTCAAAAAATGCCATACTAAGCTGCTTGGTACATGTGGTAAATGACTAAACATGTGGAGATCAATTGAAGAAGGTCAGGGGTTATTCTCCCTACGGGTTATCAGACATCTAGAGCAATCAGACTGCATAGTCTCTCTCACCCTAAGTAGGGCCCACTCCCTTCTGATAAGGATAGTAGTAGACTACTTCCTTATAGGAGAGACAGGGAGTTCAAACCCACCCAAGGATGATCGAGGTTAGGTGGCCATCATGAATCTACAATCCGCCTTTCTTGTCACATGTATTTCTCTAGCTCTTCCCCTTCCTGTGATGTGTAGGCCAATCGTATAGCCCCTTCCTGTGACCATGCCTGATGAGCAATAAACTTCTTCCCTCTAGCTGATTTCCTGACTCCTTCTGACTTCCCAACTCCTTCCGGCCTCCTCCCTCCACCCCTCCCTTCCTGCCCACCACTCCGGAGGTCTTAGGCTCCCAGCTTCCTGCCTGCACTGTGCCTGGACCTGGGTGTTGAGATCATGACTGTCCAGGAGGTGATCATGCGACTATGAAATGTGCCTGACTCCATTTTCTTTCTTTCGTTTTTTTTTTTTTTTTAGGGCATCACTGCCCGGGTGGTGGTAGTAGGAGGCCCAGCCTTTGCTCCGTGGAGCTGGAATCAAACCCCCATCCCAGTGGGCCGCAGTCCCCCGCACAACCACTTCGCCACCGGGACTCAGCCCCTGACTCCATTTTCTAACTCTCATAATTTCTATGACTTTACTAGAATCTTTCATTATTGCTGTATCTTGTGCCTACCGGACAGGTGATGATGTTTAGGGACTGATCCTCTAACACTTCCATTTTCCTTAAACATGAGATTAGACAACAAATAGATGAGCATTTGAAGCCAGTCCACACATCTCATTGTCGGGTTGAAGTGTTTGAAGACATAGGTGGTGTCAGTCCTAAGAATATCAGGACTTTCCCCCCAAACCAGCCTTGGCCTTTCTGTGAAACATACTGTGTCTTCATCGTTCACTAAATTTAAAAACAAAATGCAGTGGGTTGGTTCTAATTCATGGCGACTTCCCATGTGCCAGACAAGAACTGCACCTGTATTATTTTCATTGGGTGATTTTTTCATAAGCACATTGCCAGCCCTTTCCTCTTGCGGAGTATGTGGGAGGAATCAAACTCCACCATTTCGGTTAGCACCCAAGTGTGTTAACTCTCTATTTCACCCAGGAACTCTTTAAGTTTCATCAGTTTGCTATTATAAAAGGTGAGATAATGCTTTAGTGTCAGAACTTTTGAAAGTCTTTCATTAAGCCCTCTACTCAGTTCCTGTGCCTCTGTATTGCCCTCTTTGTCTGAATAATTTTACACAGATTGTCCAACACACACACACACACACACACTCCTTTCAAAAATTCAAAAATAGATGTAGAAATTCCTGAGAACTGACTGTCAAAGTGAGGGGAGCTATTGCAACCTTTTTTAGTTTTCCCTCTAGCCTAAGTATAATGTTCCAAATGTTTGTTTCACTGGGACGTGATTATTATGTCATAGACGTGGTCCTTACACTTGAAGTTCACAAAACTGAGCCGATTTCTAACATATTAATGCACAGTTCTTTTGGAAGTTGCAGGGTGGGGGGGGGAGGGGTGACAATTCAGCTTCTTCTCAAGCTATAACATAGGGGATTATTAAAGAGCATTGAATTCTTCTGCTTGAGTTATGCTGGCTAATAGGAGTTTAAGTGATGGCTGGTGGAAGAGCACTGAAGCAGTCATACATGTGCAATCAGATAAGCACCTATAAGGTGGAACTTCCAAAGGAAAGCTATTCTAGTAAATAAATGCAGGCCCCAGTTGAGTCCCAGTGCTGCTACTTCTACACAAACACATGGAACTACCAGTTTAATAAATAACAAATAAAGGTATCTAGAGAAAAACTGAGACCCACCATGGTTTCAAACTTATTTCAAAACAGCAGCTCAAACAGGTACACAGAAATCCCTTACTCTGTAGAGAGAAAATGATTCATTCTTAATTTTGACTTCATCTATTAAGGTTAACTTCTCAAAATGCACAAGCGAAGCTTACTGAAGCAAACCTACAATAAGGAGCTGCATAGGACAGCTAATTGATCTATGAGAAATTGAAATCTGGGTCTCTGATATCTGCTAAGATGACATTCGTTTTCCTGAGGTCAGGAGAATAAGAGAGACAGAGACAGTGGCTGCAACAACGGCTCAAACATAGCAACAAATGTAAAGGTGGCTCAGGCCTGGCAGGATTCTGGTGTATACTCAGATTTTATGCATCAACACTGCCTCAATGACACCTTACAACAACAGTCTGCCTAAATCTTCAAGTGGTTTCGTTAACACCACCCCTGTTGTGCATCTCATGCAGATCTAGATTGAAATGTGACTTCAGCTTCCACTTCTACTCATTACTAGAAGGGGGCACATTCTAATATCTAACCCACATCAAATCAACTGAATTACTCTTCAAAGCCAAAGAGGCTCTGGAAGCACATTCTTGTCTCTGCCAGGAAATTTGGAAGACAGTTATGTTTGTGTCCATTCCAGAGAAAGGGGACCTAACAGACTGCTCAAACTATAGAACAATATCTTTGATATTGTTACACACAAGTAAGGTTTTGTTTAAGCCCATCCAACAACAGTTGCAGCAGTACATTGACAAGAAACTGCCAGAAGGCCAGGTCAGATTCAGAAGCAGATGTGGGATGAGGGATATCATTACTGATGCCAGATAGATCTTAGCTCAAAGCAGAGAACACTACAAAGATATTTACTTGTGTTTCATTGACTATGCAAAGTATTTGAGTGGGCGGACTATAATAAACTGTGGATGACCTTGAGAAGAATCAGAATTCTGAGAAACTTCATCGTGCTCATGATTGAATTGTACAGGGATCAAAAGGCAGTTGTGCAAATAGAACAAGGGTGGTTGAAAATCAGGAAAAGTATACCTCAGGGTTATATTTTCTCACCATACTTGTTCAATCTTTTTAAATTTAAATTTTATTTTATTGGGGGCTCTTAGAGCTCTTATCAGAATCCATATATATATATATATATATATATATCCATTTTTTCAAACACATATTTGCATATATTTTCATGTTTTTCAAAACATTTTCTTTGTACTGGGGTCCCTGGCATCAGCATCTCATTCCACTCCCTCCACCACCCTCCCTCCCTCTCCCATGCTCTCTTGAAAATTTATAAAAATTTTTCCATGTTTTACACCAACTGCTGTCTTATTTTACCAACATTTCTGCTGTCTGTCCCCCTGGGATGGGAGCCATACATTGATCATCGTGATCGGTTCCCCCTTACTTCCCCCCCCCCAACACACTCCTCCTCTTACCCTCTGAGTATCACTGCTGCCTTTATTGGTCTTGATGGGTTTATCCATTCTGGATTCCCTGTGTTTCAAGCTCTTTATCTGTTCCAGTGTACTTGTTCTGGTCTAGCTAGATTGGTAAGAGAGCATTTGGATCATGGTAGTTGGTGGTGGTGGTGGGTGGGGGGAGGCAGGGGAAGCATTAAAGAACTAGAGGAAGGTTGTATATTCCATGGGTGCTGTGCTGCACCCTGACTGGCTCATCTCTTCCTTGTGGTCCTTCTGAAAGGGGTTGCCATATTGACTACTGTTGGGCTTTGGGTCTCCACACTGCTCTTCCCCTCAGATGACACACCTAGTTTGCTGAAAGTGAGAAGGACTTGAAGCACTTGCTAATGAGCTCATGGTTTGGAGCCTTCTGTATAGATTACAACCCAGTGGAAGGAAAACTAAAATCCTCACAACTGAATCGAGAGGCAGCATTATGATAAGTGGAGAAAATTTGAAGTTGACAACCTTTTGTCAGAGGATTTTGTTTTACTTGGATTTGCAATCAATGTTCATGGAAGCAGCTGTCAGGAGATCCAAAGATGTATTACATTAGTTAATTTTGCTGTACAAGACTCCATGGTATTTTCTGCTGCATCATGCACGTGAACGTTGGACATTGACTAAGGAAGTCCATAGAAGCATAGATGCATGGGAATTGTGGTGCTGGAGAAGAATATTGAAAGTCTAACATGGACTGCTAGAAGGACAAACCCATCTTTATTGGAAGAAGGAAGGACAGGGTGCTCCTTAGACACATGGGATGGAAGACACTGCCTCACATACTTTGGACATATTGTCAGGGGAGACCAGGCCCTGGAGAAGATATGATGTTTGCTAAAGTGGAGCGGTGGTGATAAAGAGGAAGGTCCTCTAAGAGATGGATGGACACAGTGGTGACATCAAGGGGTTCAGGTCTAGGAACAATTGTGCAGATAGCGCAGGACTATGTAGCATGTCATTCTTTGTGCATAGGGTCGTGATGAGTCAGGAGACTTAATGGTACCTAGCGGCCACCATCATTCAAAGTTATCCCAATTTTGAAATACATATTAGCGGTATAAATACATGGTGCATGTTTTTTGTAGGTAAAGATATAATCCTAAATAAAATTGCTCTGTATGCCTGTGGAGATTTACAGCCTTGGAAGTCTCATGCAGGATCGCTGGGAGTCAGGGTAGACTCAATGGTGGTGGGTGCTTATTATTTTACTTTGACTGCCTCTATTGCTCTGTCATATTTCTTTAGATAAAGAGCTAGAAAAGCTTTCATCCTACTGGACATATGATGTCCACTCACTCCACATACATGCTTTGAAATATGGTCAGAATTGTGGCAAATTATCATGTCTGCTTTGCTGATCTCTAAGAGCACTATTAATATTTTATAAGTCCCCTGAGAAAAATCTACTAGGCTTTTCCTGGTGCAAAATATTACAGCTTGAATGTTATTCTCCAGGAAGATGGCTCAATATATTTTACACTAGTTGAGAGACAATATTCCTGGTTTGATGATATAAAAGGAGCAGATGGGGGCTGCATCACTTCTGTTATAGGAGTTTATCATTATTGGGGCATCTATTTCTAACCATGGTGTCCCATAGAATGGAAAAAAAAAAAGAAAACAACTTGGAATCAAATAATCAAATGAGTGATGTGACTTTAATCATTGTATGACTTAATCAGAACAAAAATTATCTTTCAATAAAAAATAAATGAATAAAAGAATAAATGTTGAGTCTATGCCTAGAGATCATTTTAAGGTCGTGTATATCAGGATTCACGAGCACTTGTTGCCTTCTTTTAAGTTGTATTCAATTTCCGAGGTGCTTGTTTCACTGCTCAGAAGATGACCAACTTAATGAATTTAGGGCAGTTTCTATTACAAATGGTTCTTTTCCCTTTTTAACGGCGACAAAGGAAAAAAGAAAGAGAGGCCATTTTTCCTGAATGGATTTAAAATTATTTCTCTTTTAAAGTATCTTTGAAAATGACCAGATTGCAAGTTTTAGCCATTTAGTTGTAATAGCATTGATGAGTAACAGATTGAACAGTGTTGAATCGGTACTTAAATGAAAAGTCCACTTTGGGAACAAAAAAAAATCTCACTTCTGCCTTGTATTACATACTGTGGCAACTCACCAATTTAGAATGATTCTATGCGCTTGCAGAGGAGATTGAAAAATGATTTCAAACCTCTCTGAAGCACAATTTCACAGTGTTTCCTTCAGCTATGTCTCTTTACCCCCATATCAGAATTAATATTTCATTACTAATTCTATCTGGACAATGAAGAAAACCACAGATTGTAACAGAATTAGGCAGCTTGAGAAGTTTGGGCTTATCTCCTGCTTCAAATGTGGAACACTTTATCTTCTCTTTGTATTTACCTTTAAAATTTTTTTTAAACTCTGTGAGTTCTTGCATTACATAAAAAAGAAAAGGAACTCATCCTATGCCATTGTCAGGTGCTGTTCAAACTGTGAGGTGCTCTCTGACTCCCAGAGAGCTCATGAACAACAGCATAAAACCCCTCCCCGTCCTGCACCAGCCTCACAATTGTTGAGTCCAGTGGTGCAGCCACTGTGCCAAGCCATCTCCTAGAGGGTCTTTCTCCTCTTTTTCACAGTTCGAAACCCACAGTAGATCTGTGGGAGAAAGATGAGGCTTTCGATTCCCAGAGAGAATTGCAGTTATGGAAAGCCACAGAGGCCATTCTACCTTGTCCGGCTGGGTCTCTATGGGTTAGAATAGAGACGCTGGCTGTGAGTTCCATTTGGGTGCACTTTGCGAGGCATGGTGTCTTTTGTCAGGGACTGATCTTTCCTGATAACTTCTCCAAGGTACACAAGACAAAGTCTCACCATCCTTGCTGTTTGTTTTTCTAGAAGTCCATGGTATTTTCATTGTAATTCAAATGCAGTGATTCTTTTTTCATCTGCTTTATTCAATATTCAGCTTTCACATGCATGTAAGGCAAAGGAAAATATCACAGTTTGGGTCAAGGGCACCTCCATTTTCAAAATGATATCTTTGCTTTCCATCACTTTAATGAAGTCTTGTGACACACATCTCCTTTATTTTGATGTTATCTATTGGTCCAGTTGGGAGAATTTTGGTTTTCTTTACATTGAGTTGCAACCCTGACTTCAGTCTTCAGCCCTTCATCTGCATCAGCAAGCTCTGGTTACTTTGACCCTTCATTCATTTCAAACACTTTACTATATGTTTATGAACCCCTAATTATTTTCAAAAAATTTTTCTAATTGGGGTCCATCTAGTTTGCGATAATATTTAAAAAGAGAACACATTTATGGTATTCAATGCTTTACATTGATGAAATCTGAAAAACCTAAAGCTCTTGTGTGTATGATAAGATTATTATAATAAGAGAGCAGAGTACACCCTCACGCATGTATTTAAAATGAATGACTTACTAAAAGCGGCAAGCATAGCCCTGGCCTTCCAAAATCAAAGACTCTTACAGGTAGCTATAAATATTTTATAGACCTGGAATGTTAAATGAAAACTATAAACAACCTTGACAGCTATTTTTCATTGCTCAGGCTGAACCACCTTTGAACATAGGCTTCTGGTGAAAGATATACACTCATTAATTTACTCACTCCTCCCTATATCAAGCATTTCAGAGCACACATTTTATGCCAGATTTAATGTTAGGATACTAAGATGAAGACATGATCAATGTCTTAAAGAAAGAAGTTCAGAATCTCTTTCTACCTAAAAGCCTATACTGTGACATTCAATGTCTTCAATATCTTGCAACATTATGAGTTAAAGTTCTAAGAGCATATGCTGTGAATGATAAAGTTTGGGTTGTCAAATACATGTCATCTCACTCTTGACCAGAGGTTGGTCTCCTCAAATAACACATCTCTAATAAGGAATTGAAGCTGGGGTAAAACACACAAACACTGAGACGATTTCTTGGAAGTCAAAACTTTTTCTTTTTGCTCAAAGTGAATAGGATAGATGTGGCAGAGAACCACTTTGGAACGTCTTGAGTACTGATTAAGCTATAAGATGGTTTGGGGGGTGGGGGTAGCTGAGCCCCGGTGGCATAGTGGTTATGTGTGGGACTGTGTCCCACAGGGTTGGCGGTTCAAATCCAGCAGCAGCTCTCCAGCAGCAAGGCTGGGCTTCCTACTCCCACCAGGGGCAGTGATGCGAAAAAAACAAACAAGAATTTTTTTTTTTTAAAGATGGTTTGGGGTGTAGGAACAACGTCCCTAGAATGGGAAAGGGCTCGTCCCCAGGGTAGGGAAGAAACTCACCAACCCCCCCTTCCATAACCCCCCCTTCCACATCAAGAGCTTAAACAGTTTTAAGGTGGCAGCTCAGAATCTCCTCCTACCTTCTCAGCCTTGACTCAGTCGAGCTGCCGAGGAGCCCAGTCCTGATCTTCCCAGAACCGTAACATCCACCCACGCAGCTGGGTCCAAACGTCCCATTGGGCCTCGCTCCTCTGTGCCTCACGCGGGGGGAGGCATCCGTTTCATAGTTCTGTGCGGGGGAGGGGTGGGGAGGTGCCAAGTTCACGAGGAAGCCGCGCGGGCCTCAGGCCCCTCACGTGGTGACCCACCTGTGCCATGGTTCCCATGGAATCGGTGGCCTGCAACCATTCGGATAAAGCTTGTCATTCTCCTCTCCGTTTTTCTAAAAGGATCACATGTGAGGTGTGAAAATCCAGTCGATGTACATAAACTATAAATCATCTCTAATCGTGAGCAGCACGAAAAGGGCATGTTAGCATGTAATTGCAGTCTCATTACGAAAAAAAATAATCTCCGACATGTGTTCGTAGATGCCATCTACACAAACGCTCTTTGTTTTAGATTTTGTGTATCTTTTCTTGTCTTAAAAATATTTTAACATTCCTTTTCACTCTAAACATATTCGTGCGAGGAGGGGGAGGGGTGGTGCCACATTTTTGAATATTCGAAAGGGTTTCAAAAAGTTTGTGAAAAATTTTTTTTTGTTAATCTTTCTCCCTCCGGGAAGTTTGGGAAGCGCCTAGGTATTCAGAAATGGTTGCTAGGGCAGTTGGGTCAGGCCCAGAGTCGTGGGGAATCTCTGAGCTACACAGTAGAACGTCTCCAGAGGATATTCTTGACTATAATTTCTGCAGAAGCAGTTGCAAAGGCTTTTCTTCTAGGGATTTGCTGGGTGAGTTCCAACCGCCAATCTTCGGGGGAGCAGCTGATGGTGCAGCAGGCCTCTCTATGAAAGAATAAACCATTTTACAAGAACATTGGTTGTCTTCTGCACATTTTAAGAAATAGAGCATTATAAATAAATTGAGGAATCCCATTATCTCTCTAAGAATTGCAGCACTCTTCTTACCACAGTTGTGAATGCATGACAAATATTCCTTTGGCTTTTCTCTATAATTTAACAAATGAAGTACATATTGCTTCCCCCCCCCCCACATCACTTGACTTGTCAACCCTGTGGGGCACAGTCCCACACACAACACAACACAACCACTGCGCCACCTGAGCTCAGCTGTACATAGCGCTTTTATGTAAGTACTACCCGGTACAGGAAAGTGAATGAATTCCAAATGTATTCAAGGAATTATCACAAAGTGAATCAATCAAGGTATCCAATACTAAAATTCTTGGCAGTTTCTTGGCATTTTCTGTATAGACAATGGTGTCTTTGAATAACCCATCCATAGACCTGTGATCTTCCTTTCATGTGTTGCATCAGTCTAAAGAGGAATTTATAGACTGGTAACAGACATATGCACTAATATTGGACTTATGGAATAGCTCTGGACTGTGCTGCGATGCTTTCTCAATATCTAATTAGTTCTTTTACATAAAGTTATTTCTTAGGGCTGAGCCCCAGTAGCTTAGTGGTTGAGTGTGGGACTGCGGCCGACTGGCTTGGCGGTTCAAATCCAGCACCAGCAAGGCTGGGCCTTCCACTCCCACTCCCACCAGAGGACAGTGATGCCTAAATAAAAAAAAAGTTATTTCTTATACAAAAGAGGCAATATTTTCTCTTTCTTTCTAATCTCTATGTTTAGTTTATAGGTACTTCTTGATTATTGCATTCCCTAAATTCTCTAGGGTAGTGATCTCAAACTTCCTAAAGTTTAATATAGTTCCTAATGTTGTGGTGACCTCCCCAACCATAAAATTTTGTTGCTACTTCATAGCTATAATTTTACTACTATTATGAATCAGACAACCCCTGTGAAAGAGTTGTTCAGTATCCAGGGGGGTTGTGACCCACAGAGTCTAGGGTATAATGTGGTTAGAAGAGGTATAGAAGTTGTCCTTTATTTGTTCTGCATGTAAGGGAGAAACTTTTAGCCTTTCACCAGTAAGTATCATCTTAGCTGTAGGTTTTTGTAGATGATTTTAATCAAGGCAGGCCAGTAACCTTATATTTCTAGTTTGCCAAGTTTTGTTTTGTTTTTAAAATCATGATGGGCACTAGCTTTTATCAGATGCCCTATTCTTCATCAATTGATATCGTCACTTTATTTCTTTTAGTTGGGAAACACAGTGGATTACATCACTTTTGGAATAGGGTCCAGTCTTCTATTATCTATCACACCCAGTTTCATTGTCGAGCACAATTTAGATTTTTAAAAATTTCTTGGTGAGATAATTTGATTAGGCTATCCTTTGATGTTGTTAGGACCTGATGAGTCTTGTCTGACCTATATCAACCCTATGGAACAAGATGATGTCCATTCCTGGGTGATCTTCACAATCATTGCTAGATTTGAATTCATTGTTGCATCCTCTGTGGCACTTCATCTCAGTGAGGGTCTCCCTCTTTCATTGACAGTCTGCCAAGCATGCAGACCTTCTTCTGGGAATGGTCCTTCCTGGTAATATGCCAAAACTACATTAGACAAAAATCTCACTGGTTGCTATTTTTAGGTGTATTCTACGCAAACTGGCAGATTTTTAGATTCTCTTAGCAGTCCACAGCTTATTCAATATTCTTCACTAACATCATCATTCAAATATATCAATTCTTTTCTGGTATTCCTTCTTTACTGTCCAGTTTTTGATGCACAGACTATTTAAAATACTAATGCTTGGGTCAGGTACATGGTAGCACTCAACATGATGTCTGTACTTTTTAACATTTTAGAGAATTATTTTGTTGCTGAATTGTTCATTGTAATAATGATTGCTACTTGCATGAGCATTTAGTATGGATCCAAGCAGGATGAAATCCTTGACAATTTCATAATCTATTTATTTTTGAAGTTTCTTATCGGTTCACCTGTGGAGATTTCTGTTTTCTTCATTTTGAGATATAATCTGAAGGCTACAGTCTTTTATCTTCTTCAGTGAATACTCAAGTAAATGCTTCAGTAAATACCTCAAGCTCACTTTTCTGAAGAAAATGAAGAGAACTTGAACCATTGCTTGGTGAGCGTGAAGTAAGTTATCAGTGTGTTTCAACTCATATAGCTTAGACTTGGTTTATTTTATTCTTATTATTTTAAGTGGCAAACTTGTAATTGATTTATCATTTTAGGAAGGTGTATTAGTCCAGGTTGACTAGAAAAACAAATTCACAGACACTCATGTTAAAAAGAGGTTTATAGATAAGAGTTATTGAACATTGAGAAAACATCCCAGCCCAGTCCCGATCAAGTTCATAAGTCCAATATTTGCCCATATGTCTGATATCAATCTATAAAGTCCTCTTAAGACTCACAAAACACATGTAATGATCTCATGATAATCACAATCCAGTGGATGCAGACTCTTGTGTATCCAGTGGTGGTAGAAACATCTGAGCAACAGCAAGGGTCTCCCCGTTCCTCCTTCAGTTGCCAGGGCTCAGGGTCTATCAGCATGCTCCCATGTGTCTCTTCAGCTGCAATGTCTCCCAAGGAAGAAGCAGAGAGAGTCTCCTGCCTCCAAGAAGGCATTACCACATTTCCTAGAATTCTCAGAAGGCCATGCCCGCACAGAGGTTTCATTGGCTACCTCTAGATTGACAGGCTAGACTCCACCCCGATAGTCTTAATCCTCAAATTGACACCAGATTAGGTGACTGCCACAGAGGGCAAGTGAAAAAAAGAAAATCAGTTTTGCTACAAATTCAGAAACCTGTATCAAACAAAATATATAGCTATTATTTCTCAAAATAGTCCATACCTATGTCTATATACTTCTGAAAGCAATGCTTCTATTTTTCAAATCAATTCTTGAGGATAGTTAGGTGTTACAATTTATTTTTTGTTAGAATGGCAGTTTTGGCATTCTTCAAAGACTTACATCATGTTTCTTTGAGATGTTCTTAAACCTCATGGGAAGAAGAAGTGGGCGGGAAGAAGTCTGACAAGGCAAGGTCAGGGTTGGGGATTGGATGGGGCAAGAATTCTCATAGGAAAGTCTTTACTCACTCAAAGAATGAATAGTGGCCCTTTCACAGTGGCAAGGAAATTTACTTGCACATCATATCTGGTTATTTATCACCAATGTGGTATTCAATTTTCTTAAAACCACTTCCTAATAAGTCCTATGATTGACTTGTGTCCTTGAAAAGCATATGGCAAGATTACCTCATAGGAATCCTCTCCACTCAAAAAACAATCGCTATAACTTTCTGAGAGGATCACTCTGCTTTTACTTAACTGGCCCGGGAAATCCCCTCCAAAGGCACTGCTTTGATTATACTTTTCTCTAGAGGCACCCTAATGAGATTAAGATAAATTGGGAATTGTGGACAGCTACACACAGACCACAGAGACATGACTAAAAACATTTGTTCTGAATAAATTTTTACACACATGAATTAAAACCCCAAGTAGCTATAGCTTTTGATTCACCCTACTATTTCAGATATTTTTTTCTCTCTTACTCTATCCTTTTTTTAGTGTCTCTTTCATCTCCTTCATAAATATTACCAGATATTCCCCACTGTCCACAAAACTCCTAATTTTAGTAATCTTTTCATAGATTCACCTTTTGGCTTTGGTATTCCTTCCTATTGTCTTTTTAATTTTAATTTTATTTCACTTTTATTTCTTTTCTTCTTATTTTATGAATTCAACTATTTTTCTTTTTCCAACATAAAACACACATTTTCCTCTTTTAGTACTACATTTGCTGCATCCATGAAATGTTATTTAATCATTCACTTATAAACACTTTCTAATTTCCATTTTGATTTATTATATGATTCATAGACTCACTTAAAGGATGTTTGAAAAGTATTCAACATATGGACAGTTTTAAAAGTGAGCTCTTAATTATTCATTTCTAAAATCATTTTATTTTTAATTAAGAGTAATGTTTCTGAAAATGTGATTCCAAGACCAGCAGTAACAAAATTACCAAGGAACTTGTTAAAATGACAAGTCTTCATTGTGTTTTCCAGAGAAGTAAATCCGGTGTGAGTGAGACCGATACTTCCTTCATGGAAATAGCGCATGCAACTGTGGGTCTGGCAAGTCCCAAATTCGTAGATCAGGTGACAAGCTGGAGACCTTGGCTTGTTGATTTTGGCTGGTCCACTGGATTGTGGAAGCAGTATCCAAAATCTTCAGGTTAGATATAAACTAAGGACTTCTGCTGGCTTTGATATCAAGATCCAGAAGACAGACAATAAAAGAATATGGGATATATGTATGTGTCTGTTATCTATCTATCTATCTATCCATTTATCTATCTATATCATTTATCTATTTATCTAGCATCTATCTTTCTATCTAGCATCTATCTATTTATATATCATCTATATACTGGAGAGAAAGATCTGCCAGAATATCCATTTATAATCTCGAGGTAGGCCACAGTCCCATGAAAATCCCCTTTAGAAAGATTAATTGATCCTAACAGATCACATCATGGCAGTGACTATAAGACAATAAAGGTAGTTAAATTAGGGAACTGTTACCAGTCTAGTATCTGAAAAAATCAACAAGAATCACAGCCTATACATCTGAAGGCTTTGATGTTAGAACCCCACGAAGTGAGCTGAACTTTACTTACTCACTTATAGCAGATTTATGGAACTGGCAGTGTCCTCTGGACTGAAAGCTGAAGCACCCTAGTGTGAGAAGAAGCAGAACACTGCTAGTCCAAGGTTATAGAACTGGTGGTCTTTGCTTCAAATACCTTGCTTGGTGGGTGGTCAATGTATGATGGCCTAAAACTACCACATAGTTATTATTTTAATGCTTCCCTTGCTTTCTTATGACACATATTATTTTTGTAGATATGGTTCTACTTTATTAAGTAGAGTGTTACTAAAAGCTTTGCCCTATCACCAACCCCCATCATGTGTATATAGTATCCAGTCACTTAAGAGTTTAATCTCTGTAAGTTCACAATTCATTTCTTGCAGTCTGAATTTGGCCCCTATATTTGTATAATTTCCTTTTATCAGCAGTGTTTTAAATTCTATACCATTGGCTAAATTAATGACATGCTCACTAGAATTACCTTATACCCAAGGGGGTGATTTTTAACGGTCTCTATTATGAAATGATTATCATGTTTCTAAAATGAATGAGAGACTTATATAAATCATAGATATATGAATGGATTTGGGGCCCACATTAAATTCTTGCTGCAAGAAGAATTATTTTTTATGATATGATATGATATCTGTTCCAGGTTTACCTTCATGAAGAGATCGTTGAATATATGATTGCTCTGGCAAAGAGTGGTGAAGAAATCAGATGGTGTCCAGCTATCTGTAAGAATAGCACCTAGAGTTTAAAGACTTGTCTTAAAATAAACAGCTTTTCAAGTGAGGCATCTGCTAAATCCACATGGAAGGGGCACACCAACCTGTGTGAAGCAAACAAATACAAAACCCCCAAAGTCACTGCCATCGAGTCATTGCCAACTCACAGTGACCTCCCTGTGGACTCCGAAGACAATCCATGTGAGGTCTATGCAAGTGGATTTGCTACCACTGCCATCCACAACCTTCTGAAAACTTCGTGTTCAAAATTCAAGTTCTGAAACCTTTCCCTTCTTCAAATTTGGATTTTATTGTTTCTAGTCCTTGGCTCAGAGGAGCATTGGTGACATAGTGGTTATACGCTGCACTGCAATTCACATGGACCACAGTTAGTCTACGATTTTGTGGCAGTTATGTAATCTGTTAATTGCAAGATTGGAAGTCTGAAGAGGACTTATGGATTGGTATTGGACATATGGGCTAATCTTGGACTTATGGACTTGGACTGGACTGGGTTAGGATGCTTCCTCAAAGTTTCATTCCTCTTCTATATAAACCTCTCTCATATACATATGAGTGTTTATGAATTTGTTTCTCTAGTCTACCCAGACTAACACACATTTTCACTCTAATTTCAATAAATATCTTTAGTTAAATAGATTATAACCATAGTGTGTCAGGCAGGGTTCTCTTAGAGAAATAAAAATCAGGAAACTAGTAATTCTTTTTATATATTTATATAAAGAGAAAGGTATATAAGATAAGAAAGAAACAGTTAACTATCTATAAAGCAGTATAGATTGCTCGGTGCAACTCACTTGCGTGAGGCAGCTAGAAGACTGGCAGTCCTTCAAGTCTTGAGGGCCGCTGAGTAGTCCTCTGTAAAGCAATTCAGGCTATCTGGTCACAGGCAGCAAACAGCAGAGCAGGTCACCAACAGTCATCCAGATGACAGAGTCCAACAGTCCCTAGCTCAAGAGATGTATATCCCAGGAGCGTGGTGAAGTACTCACAGTAACACAGTCCACGATTAGGTGTCCCATGGGTAGTGTTGCTTGGAGGTTGAGGCACAGGATGAACAAGGCAGCTCTCTGGTCTGAAGATCCGGAAGCAAGCGAGAAGGCGGGACTCACCGAGCCCTTCCTATCTCTGCCCTTCAATTCATGCCATATGTTCATTGGTCGTGCTGTCACAACAGACCCACCAATCTTCTGTGGCCGTGTTGGCATAACAAACCTAGCCATCACAATCCACCCCTTGCCAACATGACACCTGTACACAATTTTTAACCCATATAGAATTTCTAGACATCAATGAAATCAAACTTATACTTAACATCAAACATCTATTATACATAAAAATGAGAACACACTGAGTCCAATTGTAACTGATATATCATACATGAGCAAAGAAAAGATTCAATAAGCTCATAAACAGAAAATACATGAACAATCACAAACCTTGCTTCTGCAATTGATCACATGGTCATAATTGGTAGGTAGAACTACCTTCTTCTACTATGCATTCTGTATTACCTATGCCCTCAGCAATCACTTCATCTGGTTGTGGTTTTTTGCCTGGTGGACTGACCCAGACCTTCATTCCTGAGGGGTCTAGGTCATTAGATGTCCTGTCATGATGGGGTTGTGGTAATTTATCATTAACTTTTATCACAGGGCATGGTAGCACTAAGAGTCTGTCTATGGGATCTCTTGGATTCCAGATATATTCCTCTTTACTCCCATTTTGTAACACCAGTCCAATTTCTTCTTGATAATCTGGGTCAATTACACCACTCAGTACGGTGACACCCTTCCTGATCTGTTGATCCAAAGGCATGAGAAGCCCAAAGTGGCCTGGGGGCATTCTCAGATGCCAGTTCATTGGAATCCATGCTGTGTTTCAAGGTGGGAGAGTTCCTTCCTTTGGGACCAGGACCTCCAGTCCCGAAGAACATAGGGTTGCTGGGACAGGAAGCAAAAATGCCGCAAGTGGGTCAATAGGAGTAATAGTGAGTGGTGCCACTCCAGTTTCCACCTCTTGGTTCCTGGATCCATGAATCCTGGCTATTGGAGACACAGCACCATATATTGGCCGCTGGTTTAAAGCATATACCACTTCCTGGAGAACACTGCCCCAGCCTCGCAAGTTGTTGCCAGTTAGTTTGTGTCTTTGGGAGCCCATTCCATCGTTCTATCAAGCCAGCTGCTTCAGGATGATGAGGAACATGACATGACCAGTGGATTCCATGGGCATGGGCCCATTGTGGCACTGAATTTGCTAAGTGAGTTCCTTGATCTGAAGCAATGCTATGTGGGATGCCATGCCGGTGGATGAGGCATTCCATAAGTCCACGAATGGTGGTTTGGGCAGAAGCATTACGTGCAGGGAAGGCAAATCCATATCCAGAATATGTGTCTACTCCAGTCAGAACAAAGCGCTGCCCCCTCCAGGATGGGAGTGGTCCTATATAATCAACTTGCCACCAAGTTGCCAGTTGATCTCTCCGAGGAATGGTTCCATACCTTGGACTTAACGTCGGTTTCTGCTGCTGGCAAATAGGGCACTCAGCAGTGACTGTGGCCAAGTCAGCCTTGGTGAGTGGAAGTCCATGTTGCTGTGCCCATGCATAACCTCCATCCTGCCACCATGTCCACTTTGTTCATGTGCCCATTGGGCAATAACAGGAGTGGCAGAGGAAAGAGAAGGGCCAGTCTCCACAGCTGTCATCTTATCTACTTGATTGTTAAAGCCCTCCTCTTCAGAGATAACCCTTTGATGAGCATTCACATGAGACACAATTGCATTTACTTTTTCGGCCCATTCAGAGAGATCCATCCACACACCTCTTTCCACACCTCCTTGTCACCAATCTTTCAATCATGTTCCTT
>PVJH01010608.1:0-72952 GCA_004026705.1 Nesogale talazaci | reverse complement strand
GTTGTATGGAGTGGCCTGTTGAACGCCTCTCCACGCTTTCTGATTTGTCTTCAGTGGGAAGGCTTACACTCAATATGTGATTTTAAAGTATAAAAGCCTCTCTTTATTTTTAACCATTGTTTCAGAATAAAACATGTAGCATCATGGAGGGCTATGATAAAAACATCTGTGATCAGGATTTAGGAAGGTGATGGCCCTAGATCAGTCAGCAGTTGCGTAACCTAACTGAGGGTTGCCTGGTGCATATCAATCACATTGCAGAGCTTGGAGAACAGCTGACTGCCGTCTTCTCAGAAAAACATCGCACCTGGAAAAGGCTAAGGTCGATCTCTGTGACTGAGCTTACCACGGGTTAGTCCTTCGAGAAACAATGCTACACTTGTGTGTGTGTGTGTGTGTGTCTAGTTTGTTTAACCTCCTAGAAATAGGGAGATTATGAGAAACACTTTTTTAAGTTCTTACTGTTCCTTTTCACTATAACCCTTTTAAAAAAATAATCATGTTATTGAGGGCTCATACAACTTTTATGTTGTATTGCATTATTATGTTATATTGTATGTACAATCTGTACATACATCTATTGTGTCAAGCACATTTGTACATTTGTTGCCATCGTTACTCTCAAAGCATTTGCTTTCTACTTGAGCTCTTATTATCAGCTTCTCATTCCCCACTCCCTCATGAAGATAATTTATAAATTATTATTATCTTGTTATATCTTAAATTGTCCCACATCTCCCATCTGTCCCTCAGAGAAGAGATTATAATTGTAATCAGCTCCATTTTTCTATCCCATCTTCCCTTTACCTTCCCAGTATCACCACTCTCACCACTGATCCTAAAAGGATCATCTGTCCTGGGTTCCCCATGTTTCCAGTTCCTATCTGTCCAGTGTACATTCTCAGGTCTAACTGAATTTGTAAGGTAGAATTGGGATCATGATAGTTTGGGGGTGGGGTGGGGAGGAAGCATTTAGGAACTAAAGGAAAGTTGTACGTTTCATTGTTGCTATACTGGCTCCTCTCCTCCTCCCCATGACCCTTCTGTTAGAGAATGTCCAGTTGAAGAAGAAAACACTGGGACTGAAGATCAGGGAGACATGGTAGAGGGAGTGATGGGGGAAAGGAAGTGGGTGTTAACAAACCCAGGGACAAGGGAACAGCAAATGATCTAAAATCGATGATAAGGAGGCTGTAGGAGGCCTGTTAGGGCTTGACCAAGGGTAATGTAACCGAGAGGAATTACGGAAACCCAAATGAAGACTGAGCATGATAGTGGGACAAGAGAAACATGAAAGGAGATAGAAGAAACAATCAGGAGGCAAAGGACATTTATAGCGGTGTAAATACAGGTCTAACCATGATGAATCAACACTGAATTCAGTACCCATCTAGCTTGCTGAATGCCTAGTTATGCACTATGCTTAGCCTTCTTTCTCTATCCCAGAGCTAAAAGGTGCTACTGAAAGATACTAGATAAAGTGACACACACTCCTGTGGTTAGTTTTACTTCAACACGGCATGGGAATCATTGTTCGCATTTACATTAAATTTTGTTCGTGCTCATGCCAAACAAAAGATAATTGGTCTTTCCTGTTTTAGTAATGCCTCTGAAGAAAAATCATAAGTATATATTGGTAATATGTATTTCGATAGGCAAATATATATTGGTGATAGGTATTTCAAGAGGCATGTGCGTAGAAAGAAAGATTGTCCCATAGAGTTAGTCCTTCATCTTGAAAAGTCTGTTATACACCCAGCCCATTGCTCCTCTTACCCAAACCACACTTTCAGCTACTAATCCCTTATTCTCTGTCTTCAACTTGTATCTTACAATCAGCTTACATTATTCGGGCTGCTTGATGACGTATTTGGTCAGTTTCAGACTGTACACCTTGGTCACCATCCTCATCTTTGACTGTAGTTGTTGGTAGGAAGAGTAGTTGTGTTAGCCTGTGCTCCAAGTAGGTGTTGCATTATTGTACTGTCACTAATGGTGCCCTGTTTTATAATCAGTACAGCACCATTCTTCTCTGGTTTGTCATTCCTGATTGAAGTCAGGAGTTTCTACAAACAGATGCAATCACTGAAAGCACTTTCACTGCCCATGACAAGAAACTTGGAGGATAGCTACTTAGCCAACCAACTGGATGGCCCTATATGCGTGCCCATTCTAAAGCAAGTGAGCCAATGGAATGTGGGTCAAACAATATCACTAATATAAAATGTTCATTTTATATATATATATATATATAATGTAAGTAACACGCTCAAGATCATTTAAATGTTTGCAGCACACCAGCCTGTGTGATCATGAGGTGCCAAAGGGATCAGTTTTCAGGCATGAAGAAACAAAAAATCATATCATTGTGTGCTCACCTTCCCAATACGATTGCTGAAGACAGATGTGTGCATAAGCAAAAGTGGTGACAAAAACTGATGGTGCTCAGCTATCAAAAGATAAAATTACGTCTGTCGACTTAAAGGCTTGAAGGTAAACAAGTAGCGATCTAGATCAGAAGCAGCAAACCCCATGTGGAAGAAGCACACCAGCCTGTGGTGTTGAAGGGATTAGGTATCAGGCATCAAAGAACAACAACAACAAAAAAATCACAGCATTGTGAATGAGCGGGAGTGTGGAGTGGGGACCCAAGGCCAACTTGTAGACAACTGGACATCCTCTTACAGAAAGGTCATGTTGAGGACATGAGTCAGTCAGGGTACAGTGTAGCAATGGTGAAGCTTGCAACTTTCCTCTAGTTCTCAAATGTTTTCCCCCCACTATCATGATTCCAATTCTACACCACAAATCTGGCTAGACCAGAGGATGTACACTGGTACAGGGAGGAACCAGAACCAGAAACATAGGGAATCCAGGGCATATGATCCCTTCAGGACCAGAGGTAAGAGTGGAGACACCAGGAGGGTGGAAGGAGAGTGGGATAGAAAGGGGGAACCAATTAGAAGAATCTACATATAACCTCCTCTCTCGGGGGTGGACAACAGAATAGTGGGTAAGGGAGATGTGGGACAGGGCAAGGTATGGCAAAATAATAATTATATATTATCAAGACTTTATGAGGGGTGGAGGAGCAGGGAGGGAGTTCCCCTTAAAGAGAATCTCATTCAAGAGCTCAAGGAAAAAGCAAATGTTTTGAGCATGATGATGACAACAAATGTAAAAATGTGCTTGACACAATGGATGGATGGATGAATTGTGATAAGAATTGTACAAGCCCACCCCCAATTAAAAAGATGTAAATGCTGATACAAATTATGTATGTGTATATCATGATTAGAGCTGTGTAAACCCCCAATAACATGATTTTTTAAAATGTTTGCAACAGTATGTGGTCAGGGAACTTCCAGAAATTTAAGTGGAATTCACAAGAGCATGTGGAACAAGGATAATCACAGCTGATGTCAGATGGATCTCGGCTGGAAGCTGAGAATATCAGAAAGATGTTTGCCTGTGCTTTATTAATTGCATGTATGTAAAAGCTGTACATACATGCAGCTTGTAAAAGCTAGACAGTGACTAAGAGAGACCACTGAAGAATTGATCCCTTTCAATTATGCATTTGGTAAAGAACATTGAATATACCATCAGCTGCCAGAAGAACAAACAGAACTAATCTTAGAAGTACAGTTTGAATACTCCTTAGCAATGGAGCTGGCAAGACTTCGTCTCAGCTGCTTTGGAGACATGATGCAAACAGACCTGGAAAAGATTTCGTCGCGCTTGGTGATGTAGAGGGTCGGCAAAAGGGCAAACCCCACAGCAAGCTGGACTGACACAGTGGTTGCAACAGTGGGTTTGCGCATTGGAGTATTATGCATTGTGAGGGAGCTACAGGAAGGCGGTGTTGTGATCTCCTACGTGCAGGATCCATGAGGGCGAACTAGACGGACAGACCCAACAACGACAATTTATTTACATTACTGAACAATCACTACAGTTCTTTTTTCATGAATAAAATCCTTTATCAAGTACTTCACTTATAATTAAGCTAAAAAGGTAGTTAAGTAAATAAATAATTTATTATCTCAGGTATTTTCAACTTACCATATGGCATGAGTGATTGCATCTCTTAGCAGAGAGAAGTGAGTATTGAAATTTCTGTCTGACAATGTTGGGCTCACCTTAGTGATTGATTGTCTAATGTGGTGAGTAAATACTTGGGTTTTTTTTTTTTAACCACATCCGTAAAAGTCTAGGTTCTCGGAAGTACTGACACAAAGAAATGAGAAATCGTCTTTGTGTGGAATTTGATGTTAGCTGTCTTCAGTTCAGCTTACATTCAAGAATATTGAATATTTTAAATTAAGCCAGCATCATGTCAAATACCTTTTGTATTAACTAGGACTAACAGAAAGCTTTTCCTCCTTACTAAGTTGCAGTGATTGCTAGCTGCAGTGTTGCGCTTCTGGCTCACGGCGGTCCTGGAGGACAGAGCAGAACTTCTCTGCATTGTTTGCAAGGCTCAGACCTTTCAGAAGTGGATCCCGAGGGCTCTCGATCCATCTCTCCAGGTGCCTTTGAATCACCACTGAGCACTTCTCTATGGTGCAACCTCAAGTCTCCTTCCTTCATAGTTTATAGTTCAAAATATTTTCTGATTCAGATACACATGGATTATATCATGGAATAGAAGGCAAAAATATTGTGTTTTTTAAATACAGTATTTGTGGTGCTTGAAAGGTGGATGCCCCACAAAAACTCCTGGGACTGATAGAGATGTCTTGGAACTTCTTTGTCTTCATTAATCATACAGTTTTTCCTCCTTTAATTAGTTAGAATGATGTTTTATAGAAACTTATCTCTAAGTTATTTGCAGTCCCATGATATATACTACGTTGACAGTTGGAGAAACCATGTTGTAAGCAAATTAAATGATCCAGTTTATAATGTATTCCTTGAAGCAGAAAATTGTTGAAAGTCACAGGTAGTGTGGGCTCAGAATTGGGCCAGTGTTGAGAAGGAAAAGGGAAACAAACACATGAGTGTAATATTAAAAGCATGGGCCCAGACATGTTAGTTCCCTATCTTCAGACTCTGTCTGGGCTTCAGTGTTCTCCATGGTAACATGTAAAATGACACATACAAAGAGGACTGAGTGGCTTTTAAATGAAGTAGGCAATGTTCAACTCCTGGCCGTCAGCACAGGCAGTCTTGTCATGGCTTCAATTCTAATTCCAAGTTGTAGTTCTCCAAACTCAGCCAACTTGTATAACCTTTATGATCCGTACTTTCCTCCTTTGAAAAGTAAGGGTAGAATGACATAGCCAATGCACTGATTGACTAGTAATTAAAATTGAGCAGTACAGTGCTCTTACAGATTGGCTCCTTCTGGTCCACCTCCCTTGAGAAGCTCCATGGCTATCTCCAGGGAAGAGCGGGAGATACAAGTCTCCGCCCTTCCACCTCCTACCCTAGGCTGGTGACTCAGTGAGAGTGAGACTGGGAAGAAACCCCTACCTGCATACAGCGGCCAGGATTGAGGTTGCTTAAAATCGGTTGAACTCAAGTTTGAGAACTATGAGGCTAATTCAATTCTAAGAACTCAAATTTGGAAGGAGAGAAAAAATTTGTCTATGACATAGTCTACCTCTTTGGGGGGCCAGCCTCCCCACAACCGAATGGGTCTAAAGGGTGGTTGTGTAATTAAGGGACATCAGACAAAGAGAGATATGCAAGGGATCACCTCTTAGTCTTGACTTCAAGAACCAGGTCTGCGGAGAGAGTGCAAGTAATGTAACCTCACGAATTCATATAATCTGGGGCACGCAGGCCTTGGTAAGCACATACGTAACAGAAAAGGGTTGCAAAATAAGCATACGTGGCACAGGAGGGGGGCCAGCTAGGGATATACATGCAATAGGAAGGGGAAGCACTAGGGATCCACATGTGACCAGAAGGCATATATGTAACAAGATGCACTGGCTGTAGAGTCAAGATGGCAGCCCAACCTTGGTCGCCCCTGAGTTGGCTTGACCTTAGGTGTCTTTGAGCTCTCCTTCAGGGGAATAATTCATTATCTTTTCCAGAAGGAAGGATCCTCCTTAGGATAGGACAGATAATAGCACCTTATTGCCTTTGATAGCAGATAACCAAGTGTTTCCTCAGTGGCCATGTGTTTGCAGGCAGCACCTTGGACTTGGCATGATTATGGGGGACATGGTGGAGAGTGTGAGCGGGGAGCGTGTCCAACCCACAAATGGGAAGACTTCCTCCACAGAGCCTTGCCCTCCCAGACTCCTTAACGTGTGAATGTTGAGTGCGTCTGCACACACTCCCGTTCTGTTTTCCACACATCTGCAGATATGTTTTTTGGGGAATCCCTTAAGTTACGAAGGCTATGGATGACAGTGGAAGCCCAAGATACATTTGTGAGATCTACATAGAAAATCAGACTCCAGTGATTTCCCTCTAAACTGGTTCCCGAACAGAGTGCAGTGGAGAAATGACCTCTTGAATGGTTACTTGTCGGTTGATCCTCTAAGCCCCACCACCTCCCATACACATGAGCCCCGACCTGCTTTTCAACCTATTCTAAGGTTTCTTATGTTTTTATTTACTTTTTCATATTGGGGTTTATCACAGATGTACTATATTTTGTCATTGGGGGTAACCCTCTTGAATTTTTGTTATATGTTCCTCAGTGTATGAAATTCAGGCGTGATAAACCTATTGAGACAGCAAGTAGAATTAAGGGTTCCTATGGGGTAAGTGGTACGTGTGAGGTGTTAAAGGGAAGGAATTCAAGAAGGAAAAGAATGTTTTGAAACTGGTTATGGTAGTAACTGCTTGGTGTGATTAAACTTTGGAGTTATATGATAAATTATGTTCTCAATAAAATGGTTTGGAAGAAAAAAATTAAAATTTAGGAACAACATAAGTAGTAGCTATCACCGGGTACAAATAAATTTAAAACAAGTTTATATCAATCACTTTAACTAAAGGAGAAAAATCTATATGATCAATACATGCAGAAAGTCATAAACAACTCAATGCACATTCATAACACTAGAAGATTAGAAGTAGCCTGGCAAAGGGTAAGGACCAAAATGTGCAGTAAACATCTTATTTAATCAGGCAATTTTGCTGCACTGCCCTGGAGGGCCAGATAATCAAAGAGAGGCAGTGCCATAATAAGCTGGGGAATACCAGTTTAGCCTGCATTGTTAAAAGTCAGTGCTCTATCCTGGTTGGTTGGTATCTGGGGTTTGGCTGCTATGGATTTCAAACAGCATGCCCGAATAAATAAACCAGAAAGAAGCAGGATTGTTTATCATGTACTGACAAGATACGAGGGGGTACCCCACAAAACCCAGAATTGTATTGGGCTCAGAAGAGCTTTTGTAGTATGCATTATCCCGCCACTAGGTGAGCGTCTAGCAGTTTGCTCTGAATTAGTGCATCCAGTGGCGTCACCTGGGAAGGTTCTCTCTGGCCACAGTGAATTTTTTCATAAAAGCAGTTTTGCTTGAACCTTCATTCTTGTGATGGCTGATTTAAGAGAACAGCATGTGGCTATGAAATAGTGTTTCCTGCTCAGGGAAAATGCCATAGAAACTGTTGTTGTGCTGAACACTATGGGAAAAGCTCAGGTGTACAAGTGGTTTTATCATTTCAAAAAAGGTAAGCTGTCGATTGATGACAAACCTCATTCTGAATATTCATCAACTTACTGAATGGATAAAAATGTCCACCAGGTCAGATTGCTAATCAAGCTTTCTGTGGCAGTCATGCACTCGTGTCAATTTCATGATTGGGAGTCTAGGAGTGGAGTCTAACTTGTCAATCTGGAGATAGCCTCTGTGTGGGCATGGCTTTCTCCTGAGATTTCTGGGAAATCTCACGATATTTTCCAATTGGAGAAGAGAAACTTGACTCTCTCTCTCTTGGAGTCGGTCTACTGACAAGACGAGATGACAGCATGCTGCTCGATCCTGATTCCTGGAGAATGGAGGAGCTGGAGGAGAAGCCACATGGGCTTTCCCTGATGGAACCAGACCTCTGGGGTTGGAAAAGCCACAGAGAGACCCCCGCCAGCACTGAGATGCTTCTACCACCAATCGATCCTGCTGATGGACCCTGAAGCCTGGAAATGAGGAGCCATGGGGAGACCCGTGCCAGAGTCGGGACACCTCTACTGCACGTGCTTCGTGAATAGGAAGGAGACTTTATAGATGGGTAGCAGACATATGGGCTAATATTGTACTTATGACTTTGGGCTGGACTGGGTTGAGATGCTTTCTCAATGTTCCACTCCTCTTGTATATAAACCTCTCCCTTATATCCAAATGCGTGTTTATGAATTTGTTTCCCTAGTCTACCCAGACTGACACACTTTCTATTTAGAAGTTCTGAAAAGATTGCATAACAGTGTGTGAAAAAAAAAAATGCCTGATCTTTGGCAGTTGGGAGACTGGTTTTGCCATCATGACAGTGCACTGCTCCTGCAGCCATCTCAGGGCACCAGTTTTGGCTCAAAACAGCATGCCTCTCTTGCTCCACACTCCTTATCCGGATTCATACAACTTCTTTTTGTTTCTGCAAACAAAGAGGGACGTGAAAGTACAGTGACGTGACAATGTAGAACAGGTGAAGGAAAAAAACGAGAGGAGTGCTGTCAGCCATCCAAACGGATGAGTTTGAAAAACGTTTCCAAGAATGGAATTGTAGATTTGACAAATGTATTAAGTGTGATGGAAATGGAGAGTACTTTGAAGATGATAAGGTGGTTTTGTAAAAAAAAAAAAAAAAAAAATTAACGCATAGATTTGAAAACAAATTTCCTGTTTTGGGGTGGTGCTCTCTCATGTTCAGCTACACTTAACATGAAAGAAATCAAATCTAAAAATCCTTAAAGCCAAAAGAGAGGCAAGATTCCTGGGTAAGGGTCTATTTACCAAAATAAATTGTGTTACTCAACACTAGAAAAGAACAATTAGAAATGTAAAAATAAAAAAATATTATTTTTCCCCAACAACAAAAATTATTACTTTTAAACTATTAAAGCAACATAAATAAGAGTTTTGTGCACAAAATTCTAAAGCTTTATTGAAAAAATACTTATTAAACAAATGAAGATTTGTTAAGCTCATGGTGTGTCGTTCCTATGAGGTGCAGTCAATGAGACTGGGATCCTTGTTTTGCCATATGAATTAGTGAGCATACAAAAGAGTATGAGTAAGTAAGTCAATGAGTAAGACCCCCATCCTATACCATGTTGTACCAAACAAAAATTCCAAAATGAGTTACAGACCTAAATGATCAAAGCAGAACTGTTAAAATTTAGAAGAAAGGTCGTGGTGACATCATAGGAAACAATTTAAGATGCCTAACCCTCCCCTGGCCACCAAAAACTCACATAGAAAGAAATAGAAGCTTAATTCCCTGCTCCAACTCCCCGCACCGCCTGCCCCCCCCCCCATTTTTCTTTAACCAGTTAAGTTCTAGCTGCTTCTCTAACATGAAAAACAAATGGGCTTTGTAAAACAAGAAAGGGGCATTCACCTGGAAGTTGTGGATTCTAATCCCAGCTTTGATCAGACAAGACCTGAAGCAAGCCATGGCCCTTCTCCGAGCTCCCATATCATAGAGATAGATTCACTTAGAAGTTGTCTAGGTCCCCACCCAGTTCTAAAATTATCTGATGTGGTGGTTCACATTTTTGTCATTTAAGCAGAAAGTCAGATGAGTTGTGATAGTTTTTAAAGTTCTTCCTTAGAGAATATTCATATTTTCTTGAAATACCTTTTCCCTTCTTTAGTCCCTTTTCTAAAAAGTCAGATGTTCCCCTCATGTAGACATTACATCCACCCACTAGAGGGGAATGAATAACAGAATTATACACGAACAAATGCATTGGATGCATTTTTGTGTGACTATAGCAAAAAATACTACTAATATTAAAAATAAGAATAGATAATAATAAGGGTTCCTAGTTGGTAGGGTAGAGGAAGGAGGGGCTAAAGGGAAGCTGATATCCAAGAGTTCAAGAAGAAAGAAAATGTTTTGAAAGTGATGGTGGCAGCAATTGTACAATTAAGCTTGATCTAATTGAATTATGGATTGTTACAATCTGTAAGAGCTTCCAATAAAATGATTAATTAAAAAAAAAAGAAACTACATCCTGATCTACAAGTATGGAAGGTGGTAATCAAAAAGTGCTTTTATAGCTGTTTTTTACGTTTCAAAAGTATTACCAGCAAGTATGATGAAAAAGTGCCTAAACTTAGAACCTGATTATTGACTTTTGACCATGTGTATTTCTAGCGAATGCAATGAAGAGAGAATGGTGGGAAGATAAATTTGGCGGTGTTAATAGGCAAGCCCTCAAAGGACTTTTTCCTTTCTTTCTCTCCTTCTTTTTCTAAGCATTACTCTGCCACCGGTGAAGGCTCATTATTTCTGAGTGTCCTAATCAATAAGGTCATGAAAGATTGATTTCAGGAGCTGTCACTGTGTTTATGACAAGAAGCGTGTGGAGTCATTTATAGAAGCAGGCAGTAATTCTCCTGTTAACTAGCAAGTTGAGGAATCGGCCAGCCCATCTTACATGTCTTTACATGGTGACAAGAATCTTGATGTCCGTCAGTGACTTAGAGAAGGAGACTACTATTGTTAATTGAATTTCCTCAAAGAGAACAAAAATCTACTGTCACGTCCCGGGGCGGGCGGGGGGAGGAGCAGATCTGTGCAAGTCTTCAAAATCTATGCATTAGTTGTGTGGGTTTTCCTCTACTGATGGCCTAGGGGGAAGACAGCGTTGCTCTCCAAAGGCATGAAGTTGATGGTAGAAACTCCTTCCCACTGAAGACTTTCAGAATGAAATCCATATGAAATCCATTGGTATATACTGTTCATGTGAAATCCATTGGTAAATACTGTTAAATATATAACATTACAAAAGAAAGCATGTAAATTTATCTTATGAAATTATTGTGTATTAGAGAAACTAGGTAACATATAAGCATTTTGTTATTTGCAAATAGCGATTTTAAAGGCTTCACAGAATTTATCATAAACTCAAACCCACTGCCATCGAGTGGATTCCAAATCATAGTGACCACAGCAGATTTTCGGAGGCTTTGAAAATCTTCATGGGAGCTCACAGCCTCGTCTTTCGCCCATGGAACTGCTGTTACTGCCAACCGTGTGGTTAGTAGCCCAACACTTTCCTGGCACTGCCACCAGAACTCTGGTGTTCTGGAACTATCATAACTATTATATCTGTTATCATAGTATGATAGGTTCATTGCAAACAAAAGACCATATAGAAATGTATAAGAAAAGTGAGTGAAAGTCCCCTGATATTCACCTCCCCTGTTAATAGTTTGAATGATATTCTTGGGATTTTTTTTCTATGCATATTCCAATACGTAAACACAAGAACACAGAGATGCAATACGTAGGATATTTTTAATTAAAAACAAACATCAATCTATATGCATTGCGTGTTCATGAATTTCACTTAATAACATATTAAGAATATTTTATGTCAGGATATGAAAAGCGATCGATCTCTGTTTTAGCTATCTGACTTGATTTAATATTTTAAATGGCTTCAAATGGTATAAAAAAGTTAAGCTATGTGAAAGGGAACAGAATAGAAAAGAAATTCTTCCTTTACTTCACTCTGAACTTTCTTCTCAAAAGAGGGCCTCCATCCCCAGGCATGCAGTCTTTGCTCTGTCACTTGTGCAGTCATTTTCTTCCTAAACAAACACTTGTTGGATGGACTATAAGTGAAACTGAAAATTTTATTTAGCGAGGCCAAAAAACCCAAAGAGGACAGATTGACAGAGATGTTGGAAAATAGTAGCATTCTTAATAAATTTAATTGAGATCCATAGTTCGTCAGTAAGTCCAAAAGTCAAAGCAACTAAATCCTGATATACATAGCTACCTCAAATTTCAACTTAAAACAGTGAAGTGACTCTTCATCCAGCAACCTTCTGTAGGAGCCAGGCTTGTGTGTGTGTGTAATTCTTTACAGGCGTACATCGCCCCTCCCCCATCCTCTCAAGAAGCAGCTGAGGTTTTCAAACAGAGATCAAAAGCTAGATCTCCACACTCCTCCAGCACACCTTCCTTGAGATGATTCATAAACTGTCAAACTGATGATGACTCTGTCGATACCTGATCCACTTTAACAAGACAAGATACCTATGGCCTAAGCAGACCCTGAGAACCTAGGTCTGAAAAGAAGAGTGGATCTCACTGGTTGCACTTCTGCAGTCAGCAATGAAGTTAAGAGACTGGTTCAGGGACAGTAAACTCGTCACAAGGTTTGCGGGCTGTGTCAATGCAGTGTTTGAAACAAAGTGTTTTAACCATAAAGAAAAATGTTGTAGCTTCATACACTCTGAGCAGAGGAAGACAATGTGGTCACGTCTCAAGCCTGGTAGAACTAATTCATCGATAATTATAATACAAGGGGTCTTTAATTTTTTTGCGGGAAAATTATTTCATCTTTCAATTTTTTTTTGGGGGGGGGGGCGGGGCATCACTGCTCTCCGGTGGTGGGAGTAGGAGGCCCAGTCCCACTGCTGGAATTGAACCTCCGTCCCAGTGGGCTGCAGTCCCACGCACAACCACTACGCCACCGGGGCTCAGCCCCCCATAAGATTTTTGAAGCTTCCTCACATAAAATCTCTTCTACAGACTCATTAAGTATCTCTGATCCCAGCATGTTTTCATGGCACAAAACTTATGTTTCTCTGGACTTGTTGCATTGAGTTATACCTTTGAGGTAATATTTGAGATCAATGAGCGAGAGAGATGGAGACACATACTAACTTGCTCTTCAAGGACAGTTTTTGAATCATATTGTTCTTTGATAATTCTCTTAATTGATGATTTCCCTTGGATTCTCATATAACCCACCCCCAAGATAATGGTTTAGATATTACAAGGTCAGAGGAAGAAAATCAAGTCTCGGTTTTCCCTTGTGTCTGTAACCTTTTTTAGAAAGAAAATGGTAGTGAATGACAACGTGGACTTAGCAAAATTAGAATCTCTTGATCTTGCTGGCTGTTAGCTGATTTCTGGAGGATAAATTTCTAGAAGTAGAATTATACCAGTGAATGTTTAGTAAGAGGCTTTTCCTTTATCTTTTGAGTTCCCCAGGTTGGGGCAAAGGCTTAAAGTAATGGCGTGCTGTTTAACTGAGCAGGGAAGAGAGGGCTGACGTCCCTTCTCCAGTGGGAGTCCCAGTCCAAGTCAAGGAAAGCAGACTGCAATAGCTAGAGCCTAGCAGTGGCTGTAGCAGCGATAACAGTGAACTTGGATTGCTCGTTGTAGAGCCCCCTTCGCTGAATGGAGAACTTTGTGGCAAAATAAAAAATTGAACATGCCGTTATTAAAAAGCCTTCTCGTGTGTTACATCTTCCGGAAGCCTTTCCAGATGGGATGCACCTTCTGCATCCACACACACGCCGTATCTAGCCTAAGTCTAGAGGACATGCCCTTCTTATGTCTTCCCATCCATCCGTGAGGCTCGGTCATGGCACTTAGAGCCAGCGTGCTGTTGTTTCTTTGCTGCCGACTCCCGAGAGCCTCCTGTGTGCTTCACAGGGTGGTGGAACAGCCAAGGCACAGGCTGCATAACACAGGCTGTGGAACTTACAAGAGGAAGAAACAGGCCCTGCTGGTAGCATAGCAAAAGGGAACTGCTGCTATGGGTAACAGGTTGACGAACAAAATAAATTAAGTAAATGTGGCCTTACCAAAAAAAAAGAGGAGAAAGAAAAATGCTTTAAACCCACCAACAATGACCTAAATCAAAAGTCCTCCACTGGTAATTCTGAGATCCAGCCGGGTGGAGAATCATTGCTGTACCAGAGCTGTTCATTTCCCTGTCTGTGTTCTTGCTGAATTGTCCAGCCTCTGAGGATCCCTGTTATCTCTACGTCCCAGGAATTTGGTCCGGTGTCTGAAATATACTAGCAGGTACTCAAGAAAAACCTGTTGAATAAATATAGAGTTAATGAATGGGTGAAATTCTTCAGTGAACCAGAAAGAGGCCGTCAGAGTGTGCGGCTGGTGCCGGACCAGGCAGTGCTTCCTGTAGGATGGCTGAGAGTTGGAACTCACTCAGCACTTGCCATCAGCGTCAAAAGATCTGTGCTCTAGGATTCCAGATAGTTTTGGAAATATAGTGAGAAATGGGTCAAAGCGCACAAGCACAAGGACAGTATATTAGGAAGACTTTCTTGTCTCTAACACTATATTAGACAATCTTATAAATAGATAATTTATGAAGAAAGCCAGCTTCCTTTCATACCATGGGTAGGGTAGTGATTCTGTCCTGGACACGGAATATAAATCAAAACCAACCACGATGTATTGCCTTCGGGTTCTGGCTAACTTGAGGGAATAAAGCTAGAATAATATGCTGTGCCCCAAGATGAACCAAACTAGGACTCTAGAATATGTACCCACGTCTATTCTAAGTAGCCCAGGACAAAGGTGGGGAAATGAAGCTGAGAACATTGACTGGTGTGAGAGGAAAAGGAGGACAGGAACACAGGCCAGGCCAGCCCAGGAAGGACAGAGGCAGATGGAAACTGGCGCTCAGAGTGACTGGAGAAGGCTGACGAGTTCTCTCTCTGACTGTAATGGCAGTTCAAAAGAAATTCCTGATCGGGGACTTGACATATAAGCAAGTCAGTGAAAAACAAGGAGCTAGCTTTTGGAAGAATTAGACGAGGTGAGCAGACCAGAGTTTTTTTGTTTTTCTTTTGCAGTCACCTGGTTTAAAGTAAAATATAATGGTATGGTAAAAATAAAACCGTTATGTTTGTTTCTGCTGATGAGCTAAAGGTGAAATTTACAGATTCTTTCGCTTCCGTTTACATCACAGGAGCCTTCTCGACCTTCCAAAAGAAAAAGGTCTAATGCATCCAGGCATTCAAAGTATTAGCAGAATGACCGAAAAGATGAATTATAATAAATCCATTAGAAAAATTTAGTATTTTAATGTGGCCTAGAGTGGTGATGCTCGCTGTCATATGTGATGCATATAAAATAATTTGATAGGTATTTATTATGAACTAGATGAAGCCCAACTGAGGGTCTTTGATTTTGAACTCTGACCAGATAGGTTTGTTATTATCTGTTGTGGTCTCGATGTTGTCTTCTAAAACTATGTTATTTATTTAGAAAAAAATATCTTCAGTATAAGTATTATAAATATATTTTCTTTATGTTAAAAGTCATTATTAAGTAGTAAATAAAAATGTTGTAATTACCAACATGTATAAACTAAAATACAAATTCAAAAATATTCGAATTTCACATTTCTTGTTAACATATTTCGTCTTTCCTAAAACTAAAATAATAGACTTTGGTTTATAGTATAACTTTTCCAACAAAGATAACTTGAAGTCTTCAAAAAGAATCTGACATAATTCTTCAGGAAAGTTGTACAGAGGAATAATAGAGGTTACCTCTCAAAGATTGAGATTCATTGAATTTCGTAAAAAATGAGAGTTGTAAAATTTGCACCATCCACTTAAATTCTCTGAAAAGTAGAAATGAAGAGTAACAGATGCTTAAATTCTCCAATGTAAAACAGTGTTTTAGAGAAAAGAGAATGGTTCCCCCTTTTTCTACTGGTTTGCAGTGTGTGTGTGTGTGTGTGTGTGTCTTGTTACTGATCATCTTCAACGAAGTCGTGTCCGCATCGTCGGTGCATACTTTTTGAAGATGGATGCGTGGCACTTCTGACCTCCCAACACTGCTCCCTTGGTGACCACTAATGGTTTATCTAGCGTCAAACAAGATCTTTGTTTTCTTGATTTTAGATAAATTTGCAGCCCACTGCTTCACCAGTCATGATGTCAGTTGTTTACATTTCAGCAAAATGTTTGTCGTAACTTTTAAATACAGGGGAACTGTAGACAGACGGTGTTTATCACGTTGTAGAAACTGTCAGAAATGGTTGGCCTCAGCATCACTGAGTCAGGCCCAGTGTTTACATTTTAATCTGCAAACTGTCAGGCCTGCTCATTATAGTGACCAATTGTAGCCAGAGAAGATGAATAGCCCTGAGTTTTTATACGAGTGGCCATCTATTGCTCTGAATTATCCCCCCCCCCCCTCAAAAGAGCTATGTTTCATAGTGGTGATGGTTGAAGGATGAGAAGAAGCCGTTCCAGCACTAGATGCAGAAGTAGTGCTGTTTTGGTTAATAATACTCTTCCAAAAGTAAAATATGAAATTCCTATAGAGTGTGCATATATTTTTGCTTGTCTGCTGTGAGTTAACGTCAGGGAGGGCGGGCAGCTGATAGGCAGACAGAGGAGGAGACGTTCTTAGAGACCAAGTCAATATGACCGCTCGCTTCTCATTTGTTAGCCATACTCCTGGGAGGCGTTTATGCCGCACAGGTGCCTCTAGGTCATATATATGTATACGAATGGCGACATCTCGAGTCTTTAGTAGTGTGCTTCCTGACGCCCTGCTTGTCATCTTCTGCAGCTTCTACTTTCTGAAACCAACTCCTGCTCATTCTTCAGGGTTCATCTCAGTATTCTTCACTTTCAGGACCCAGCCCACCCCCCACACACACCCTGCCGGGGAGCGCGTCCTGGCCCTCTGCAGGGTTTCTGAAGGGTCAATGTTCACAGGAGCCCAGAGCCTCATGTTTTCGTGACGGAAACAGCAGATGTGCACGACAACACTTGCAGTGCGGAAGGGCATCACGTTATCGCACCTAAGCCAAGTAGCTTGTCATCTCATTTGGTTGCCACTTGTTTTTAAGAATCTGCAAGCTGAGGGTTTTTTTTTTATTAATTAATGGTTGCATTTTAAAATAGTACCTAAGAAGAACCTCACTTTTGCCTTTCTTGATTTTAGATCAATTTGCAGCCACAGACTCACTGCGTTAATTCCATTCTGATGCATGGTGGTGCTACAGAACGGTGTAGCCCCGTCACCCTGCGTTTCCCAGACTGTAAATCTTTACTGAAGCAGACAGCCTCCTCGCTCCCCTTTGGAGGGGCTGGTGGTCTCAAACCGCTGACCTTGCACGTAGCAGACCAAAGCATAACCTACTCTGTCTTGCCCTTTTGGTGCCCCAAACCTGAATTCTCCTCTTCTTTACAAAACAACGTGCTGACTCCTGATTAAAGGCAAACGAACCTTCAAAGACAAAGCCCGAATGGTAAGAAAAAACTGAGAGATGAAGTGTCTTGTAAGCCCAGGGGGATGGCAGGATTTCCAGATAGTTGAGGAAAACTCGGGGTCATGTTGATATGATTTGTTTATACACTGACACATCCCATCTGCTACAAATACATAACAATAAAAGAAACAATATTTCAAAAGAAAACCAGGAGGACATAACCCGCTTTTTTAAAAAAAAAATATAGTGTGTGGAGCAGTGGGGAGGGAGGATGGGATTTCTGTAGAAATGATATGAATAGAAACTGAAGGGAATAAAAAAGGCAGCAGCCACAGGCCTGCTGGGTTGTCCGTCTAGGGGCGCCAGAATCTGGTAGCTGCAGCGAACTTGTCAGCAGTGGGTACGGGGGCTTAAAGGAGACTACAGGCTACACCAGCTTGGGGTCGGGGCTTTTCTCCTCCCGAAAGGAAGCCCACTGCTAATGACTGCCCGGTATAGCAACACGTACGGGGCTTCAGGGCAAGGGAAGAAGAACACATCACAACCCAGAGTGATAGCCACGCCGCCTGTGGACTTAGTGACGGGATCTGCACACTCATCTCTGTGACCCGCGACCCTGGGCACCTGGAGAAGCAACGAGGGAACGGCACAACGAAGCAGTAAGACCTGTCCATCAAAATATACCAGCGCACAGAGTCACGAACATGAATGGATCAAATGTTCAGGAAGACAGCCTTGATAATTTTCATGAGATTAAATGAACAGGATTACCTGACTTATCTGACAACTATTTTTAAATAAATCTATGAGGGAGTTTCAAAAAGTTCGTGGAAAAACTGCATTATCGTTTCTTTCAATTTTACTTGGAGCCTTTGAAGCCCCTCTCATCTTCAGCAGGCTCAGAAGATAAATGAAAGCACCAATTTTAAAGCCAAGGGGGGAGAGGTAGAAATGAACTAATGGACTGTTTTTTTTTTTTAATGGACTGTTTGATAGAGAACCAGGATTCTAGCAAATAGCATCATTTTAAAATTGTAAAACAAGATAAATCTACAAATGGACTTAGAGAACTCGTCTGTTTAGAGATGGCATTTAGGAATACAGGCAAAAGACAGCAGAAAATATTGAGTATCAAAGAAAAGCAAAAGACTGCAGAAATTGTAATTGCTATCCAAGCATCCCAAAGAGTGCCGACTGCACATTCTGAGTAGAACGTAGGACTGTCCATATTGTCTGTCTGAGTGTTCTTTATTTAAAAAGAAAATACAGAGGCAAAACAACTATGCAGCAAATTGTACATAATAAGTGAATATATTTTGAAATAATCACTTAGATGTTTGTTGATCTTGGTCTTGTTCCTTAATGGAAGCTATCAAAGCTTGATAATGCAACTTAATTCCTCAGGGCAGCCCATGATTGCCCATCTCTGAACCCTAGAGCACTTTGTCTTCACCTCTCTTAGGACAAGTCCAGGTTTTTGCCTTAGTTCATCACAATTTGCTATGGATAGTTCTCTTAGGGAATCATATCAGACTCTCTGCCCTCCAAGGAAAGACTTGGCAGTCCATGCACTTCGATGTGACATCTTATCCATCACTGGTTATTTTGCTTTACTGTAGTAGGAAAAGTGTATTTTACGGTGCTACTTACTGCATGCTGTCTTGCAGCCCTCCGTAAGTGTTCTAGATCCATCGGTAAAGTTCTTGGAGTCAGTGGGTCATTATATTAGGAAGACTGGCTGTGTTGATGTTTTGCAGGAACTTCACACCACAGTTGAACATAAGAGAGTCCTATTGCAATGCTGACAATCACTTCAGTCTTAGGAGCATCAAGAATTGATGGCCTACATGAGGTAGGAAAGGTTAAGTGAATTCATTAAGGTCACACACTACAACTGAGGATTTTGATGGTTGATTTATGCTCCCCCCCCCCTTACTCTCAGACACCAAAGTGGAAAGTATATCATCCTCTCCAGCATGCATGACAACATGCTATAGTAGTTATTTTTCATCTGTATAAAGTAGTATTCACTTGAACAAAAAGGTAATCCACACTTCTCTCTGTTCTCAGAGCCCTCTGATGGCACTGTTGGTACAGCGTCTGTCTAGGGATCACAGTCTGCTCTCTCCCAGGCATGGGTCCTTCTTCATCTGTGGGATTGGATGGATGCCCTAACAATCTACTGAATGCAGTCTGTTGCCTTTGGGAGGTTGGGTCCTTACGGCGCTTTCTCTGACCACATTTTGTCAAGCCTACATTTTTTGACTCAAGAGTGTTAACTGTTGTCTGAGAACCAGAAAATGAGCACTAGCATCTCCATCCATATCCAAACTTCAAATAGGGAACTTTGGCCTGATTTCAAGTAGTCCTTATTATGGCTAAAATATTTCTGATCTTTGTACTCCAATAAGAAAGCATTGTACAGAATGCCACTGCGTGTTGCCCTGCAAGCGTATGAAAACATTGCAAATGTGTTAGTAAAGATTTTGTAACTCCAGTGAGGTCCAGTGAAAAATATTTTTATGAATTAGTTGTCTTCTCATTATAGTTTTATGTAACTGGCCTAGTAATTTGTATACATTGTGCACTTTTAAAAGTAGTCCATTTGCCATTAACACGTTGTATGAGCTATCATTTAAAGGGTACAATTCATTGGCTTTTCATATACTCAGAATTTTACAGCATTTTCATCACTCCAAAAAGAAACCTTACACCCTTAGTCACTACTCCTGCCCCTTACCTCCTAACATTTTGTTAATGCTTACCCTGAAATTAGAAAAACTAATTTTCTGCTCTAGTTTTGCATAAAAACCAGAGGTCAACATGTTGTATGTGTGCTTTCCATTATATGATGTCAGCAATCCTCCTTCCCCACCCCAGTGTTGGTTTGGCAGAGCACACTCCTATGTATGTACTTGTGCATGCTCCAAGTATGTCCACATACACAGTTCAGAACATAGTTGAAGAAAGGGTAGCAACACATTTTAGCTCTGACTGAACACCTGGCAAGACTTATTCACTGGCCTTCGGCCCAGATCTGTAGAGTTAGGTCAGATAGTACCTAGGTCAACTGGAGTAACATAGTCCATAAAGACAGAACCAGTTTTGGTGAGCAGCAACTGGGATCATAAACTAGGATAAAATTATTTGAGTCTTCCCTGTTCAGACAGAGCAAAGAAAAATGAATACAGTGAAAGACTCAAGGAAGCAATGAGTCCAGAGAGAGGGCTAATGAGCCACACAAACTAGAGCCTGCACTAGCCGGAGGCCAAAGGAACTAGATGGTGCCCAGCTGCTGCTCTGATTACCATCACAATACATGGTCCCAGGCAGAGAGGGAGAAAAACAAAGTAAAACAAATTGCAGAATCATAATCAAAGATCAGAGTTACTAGTCTGTTGATAGAGACTGGTGGAACCCCCCCAAACTGCCCTTAGAAACCATTCAAACCTGGAACTGAACCCATCTCCAGGATTACCATCCAACCAAACCATTCACAAGTCTATAAAGTGAATGGTTGCGAGGCCAGTTCTCAAGCAGATGGATTGAGAAGGTGCTTGCAGCAATGGGCTCCAACATAAGAAGGCTTATGCTGGCTCTGCACCAGCTCGGGTTTCATTCTGTTGTACAAAGGGTTGGGACCAACTTGATGGCATGTAACACCACCACCACCACCACCCATAAAGAGAACAATCAACCCTAGATGACTAAGTTCAGAAAACAGGAAGGGGCAGGAAAGAAAGATGGCTGGAAGTGGGGAACCCAGGGAGCAAGTAGGGAGACACTGTCACCTGGGAAGGATTGCAGTGCATGTCTTAAAACAAAATGGTTGAATGAGAAATTAATGTACTCTGTAGCCTTTAACCCAAACCACAAGAAACTACTTAAATAATGATTAATAATATTTAAATTGCGTGATGGAGACTTGTTGCTTCATTGACAGAATTGGAATAGGCAACCTTTTAGCTGACACACTAGCCATGGAGCCATGGCTGTGGTGATTCGAAGAGATAGCTTGTCACCAAATTCAAATTGGACTAAATCACACTGAGTCGGTGGGTAAGTGGATGGGTGAATCTCAGTCTCTTTCAGTTTTTTTAACCTAAATTATGATTTTTCATAGATTTCAAGAATAATGAGAAAAGTAAGGTTACTTACAAAACATTTAGAATCTTTTTAGACTTGAAAGCCACATGCAAATGTTGTCAGCCCCACTGTCTATTTTGATGAATATGAAAGTTATGTAAATCACTTGTCAAAAGCATATTATTTTTTGGAAGGGGCATCACAAAAGCACATTATTTTTTATGTTTACAAATTACATTAAGTTCATGCTGGCACAAAGCATTCTCTGAACTAAATTCTGTTTGCAAGCAGTAAAATGCATAATGTACTTAGGAATAACACATTAACAGTCTTTTAATAAACATCACTAATCAACAAATTGGTGGCCTGGTATTTGGGGGCATACTGTGATTAGACTGCTGGCTTCATTTGCTAGAGAATGTTTTAGACCTGTCCACTCTCTTTGTATCAAGGGCCACAGAAAAGATTTAATCCATTCCTAATCTAATTCAAAATGGGACCTTAGCTGAGTTCACAGAGAATCTTTGCGGCTTCATGTATCTTTTGCCCACCCTTCTGCATAAGGTGTGCCTTTTAGTCTAGTGGCACTGTGGATCGGGCAATGGGCTGCTAACTGCAAGGTCAGTGGTTCACCTCTACCAGCTGCTCTGTAGGAGAAAGACGAGGCTGGCTGCTCCTGTACTGTTTTGGGAACCTCTGTCAGCCTGCTGGGAGTTGGAATTAGCTTAATAGTAGTGGATTTGGGGTTTTGTTTGTTTGTTGGCTAATTATCATTTCGGGGAATGAATAGATAAGTATAACACATCCATGATGGTGAGAAGTGCATGCTCCTGCAGGACCTCTGGTCACCTAGCAATTAACACTCAGCTTTGAGCAAAGCTGGACTATTTGAACTCACCCAGTCTTTCTGCAGGGAAAAGACCTGATAAGCTGTTCTCCTAGAGATGACAACCCAGAAAACTCTATGGCCCACTTCTGCCCAGTCACAAGAGGTCACTTGTGGCACTTGTTGTCACTTGTTTGCAAGCCATTTAACGGCACCTAACAATACACGTTCAAACATAGAAAGTAATCCTTCATACATTTTAGTTTTTCATAAAGTATGGCTTTATGATTTCATTGACTTAAACAAATACATTGTAGTTCCACAAGTCCTCTGATTAAAACGTTCAGATGACTAAGGATTGCGTGAAGACTGTATGATTTTGTTTTCATTGAGCTCATAATTCATACATAATTATGAATGGAAGCTAATTATGCAGACTAAGTGTCGACTCCATGCAGGTAGGGGCATGTCTTTCCCCAGCACCTGACATAAGAGCAGCAAGGTTGCTTGATAAATAAGTGTTTGGTAAGTAAATAAATTAAAATGCTGAGAATGGACTATTAGACCCAAATATTAAACCCAAACTCACTGCCATTGAGTTGATTCTGACTCATAGCAAGTGATCCTACAGGACAGGGTAGGATTGCTCCCTGGGGGTTGCCAAAGCTCATCTTTCTATCACAGAGGGGATAGTGGTTTTGAGCTGTTGACCTTCCAGTTGGCACCCCCGCGAGAAATCCACCGGGCCACCAAGGCTCCTCACTAATAAAGGGGCATGGGATCTAACTGGTTTCTCTGACAGTATCCAGGCCAGAAAACAATCATGTTGTTACAGCAGCTATGGCAGAAACTGGAGTAGGGTAATGGTTCCCAGGGAATAAGCACTCCAGGAACCTGTCCCCACTTTCCACCAAGCACTGGAGAACAGAAAACTGGAATGTGGCTTTATCATGAACCTGTCAGGCCATACTGACCCCTGGCAAAGGGAGAGTTTTACCTCCACCTTTTAGAAACGAACATTTGTGGTTAGGGTGCCTCTATTGTACATTGTGACTTTAAGTTCTGATATTGTTTATTGAGTAGAGGACTCTGTATAGAATATAGTGCTGTGCAGAATAAGGAATGGTTTCTTACCTCACGTTTATAGTCACACCTGCTTCGTGGCCTCTAGTTGATTCCAGCGCATACTCTACATAGGGTATCTAAGACTGGAAATCTTTTTTTTAAATCACTTTATTGGGGGCTTATACAGTTCTTATCATAGTTCATCCACCCACCCATTGTAAGACTGTAAGACTGTCAAACTGTACAAAACCAGGCAGCCTCTTCTTTCTCCTGTAGAGCAAATGGTAGGTTGTAACTCCTTAGTGCCTAACCCACAGCACCATGAGGGCTCCTTCACACTATAGAAAGAAATCTAACTAGACCAGAAATGTTGGGTTTTGTGAGTAAAATAGCAAATTAATTTTAAAGTGTAACTTGTAAAAATAAATGTCTCTGATTTGTATCCACTTTTTCAGACTATACAAAAGGTATCTGAGTTTGTATAGAGGTCTGACCCTCCACTTTACCCCGACTCAGCCACTGTTCTATCTAGTCCTGGTGTGCAGTGAACAGAGTGACTGTAGGCAGGGCCAGGCACAGGCCATGTGAAATACGATGATGGTATTTCTTGACAGGTAAGAGAAACGGACTTGCCACCAATAGGTTTCCATAATCAAAAGAACCTTGTAAGCAGTGTCGGGCGCAGTCATCTCTGGCTACTCACCTTGCCTGATAGCTCTGAAGCCACCTGTAGTAAACAGAAGGGGCACGTTTGCACCATGGAGTGGTGAAGACTCTTGAAGGTAAAATGGACTGCCCAAGGAACAGGTATCTTCCCCGAGTTACTGGATTTCTGTGCATCCCATCCAGCGAGGCCCGCCTGTATAATCACCAGTCAAACAGTTGGGGGAAAGGGCATATGTAATAAATAATAGACCTTGTAGAAATCTATGTGGTTTTCAGTATCTTTTTCCGTCACAGAGATCCCAGTTTCTCGTTCCTGATGATGCTTCTCTTAAGCATTCAGCTGCTAACTGCTAGCTCTGAGTCAAACCCAGCAGGACACGGGAGAAGAGGCTGTCTGCTTCTGTAGAGACTCAGCGCCTCTGAAACCTGTCAAGGAAGGGAATCTACTGTACGGCGGGGTTTGCTTCTGGGAGTGGATCATGCTTTGTTCCTAGCATTTGTATACCGGGAACCAGTTATTATCAATGCATGACGTGATCCCGTGCCAGGTGGCAGAAGTTGGTAAAAATCATCAGTTTCATCGTCTATTGCCCTCAGTGGTTGGTGGGTATATTTTAATAATAGTCATGTTAACAGGTCGTCTTTGTAGGCTTGTGGATACAACCCTGGCGCTGACAGGGTTGCCCTTCAGGACAGAACTTGAAATGTTCTTTTTCATTATGAATGTGATTTCATTTTCCTCTTTAACTTGTTACCCCCAGCCTAATGAACCCTTTGTTTGTCTGATTTAAAATGGCCAACACCACAGATGTAGTTAAGTTAAAATGCACCATAATCATTTGACATCCCCTTTGACCCATTTTAAAATGGTTTCCGTTTTTTAATATTTTCGGCCTTCTTTTTGAATGAACTATTTCTGCTTTGTCGAGCCAGTGTGGTTGATTGTTGTTTTTTGTTTTGTTTTTTGTTTCCTGTTTGTGCTTTGTATGTGAAATCCAGAATAGGGAAATCTATAGAGACTGTCACTGGATTGTTCCTGGCCGGGGGCATTTCAGGAGAGGGTGAAGGGAAGCAAGGAACGAACAACAATGAGTACAGAGGGAAATGTTCTGAAAGGGCTTGTGGGGATAATTGCACAACTCTTTTCAATATGGTTGAATGATCAAATTGTATGGTAGGTGAAGTTAATGCCAATGAGACTGTTTAAAATAGAAATAAAATGGCCAATACCAGCTCCATTTCTGGCCAATACCAGCTCCATTTCAGCCTACTAATGCCGAGCATGTTGGTGTCTAATAAACATTCCATTTCACTGTTGTCGTGCACCGGTTTTCCATTGCACATTTCAATGACTGGTGAAGGTGCGTGACTGCTTCTTCTCATTTTGAGTTGTACGCGCTCGGTAAACGCAGGTCCTGAAAGCTTTATGCCATCCATGCCGTTCTTCACGGTTGGTGATTTTGAGGAAGCACTCTTCTTTTTGAGTGCCTGGCAACCACTAGCACACTGTCCGATGTGTTCCACTGCTGCTCATAGCTTTTTCCCTGACTAGTGTTTTCTAGATGTAGATTGCCAGGTCCCGGAAGCTCCGCCGAACCTGCCCACCTCTGGCCCTTTGCTGTTAGATGCATACCAGTGGACTAGCTTCCAGCATCACAGTAATGTGCAAGCCACCACAATAAGACAGACTGATGAGTGGTGGACCATTATCATGCGTAGGGCTTATTAACTGTGTTGCTCTAATCTAAGAACTTAGGTTTTTGAAGACCTTCATAGGTAAACATTAAGTGGCACAATAGCAGGAGGCCGTTTAGTGGGGAGAAGTAGTAGGATCTAAAAAAGACAGGCAGAAATGATGTCCTTCGTGAGAGGAGGAAATCAGGGAAAAGAGATTTCCAAATCTCTCATTAGGATGTGAAGTTCTGGAGTGTGGCTCAAATCCTGTGTATTTCTCTGTTTCTGCCACTTAGCAAGGGCCAGACACACAGTTGGCAGGCAGTAACTCTTTGTTAAATTAAATTGAATGGTTCCCCTGGCTTATCTTCCTTTCCATTCCTTGCCTTAAGGCAAGCAATGTCTAAACATTTAAGAAAGTTGCTTGTCTGGGCCAAGCAGCTTACTTATAGATGTGGACAACTTGGCAGATTTGGTGATACAGGAAAAGAAAGAGTAGCTCTGGGAATTACATCCCAGAGGCAGTCTGTCCCGAGGAAGAAGCTGGTGTTCTCCTAGGCTTGCAGTACCAACAAGGATTCAGTGTCTCGCTGTCTTTGCCTTCACTTACATGTCCCCAGTCCAGTGGGCCTGTATCAAGGGGAAGATGAATCTGGAAAAGAGAAAGATGTTTACCTTGGAGCAGCCTATATAGTTAGTGGTTCTCAACCTTCCTAATGCTGTGACCCATTCCTAAAGTTCCTCATGTTGTGATCCCCACCATAAAATTATTTTCATTGCTACTTCATAACTGTAATTTTGCTATTGTTATGAATTAGGAGACCCTGTAAAAATTAATAAGACTTGATAGATTTGAATTATGATATGTGGATAATGTGCCAATAAAGTCATTGTTTTGTTTTTAATCAGATAAGACTAGAGGACATAGGCATTTGCCAGGCTGCCGATAGTGGCCACCGAAGCAGATTCTGTGGCGCATCTTGGTGTCCTCTAATACTGTTTAACTGTAGTACGGACATTAGATCATTGTTTAACTTCCCTCTGAATCTAAACTTCTTGGATGCTGTGATTATTTTATGGCTCTTACCATTTATTCTGAACCCCCTGGATCATACCCTTCTATGATGTGTCTGTTTCTCCTCTCTCAGGACTAAGATAGTGCCATCTCTTTTCCGGAAGTTTGCAGTTCTTTCCTTATGCCCAGAGTGCAGTCCTGTCTAGGCACACTTTGCAGTGTTAACTCTTATATCCGTACTGACACATCTGCCAGAAGCATTTCTTCAGTGAAACAGTTTTGTGTTGTAGTGTGTACTATGCAGAGAGGAAATGCAATGTGCTGGTTAAAAGCTTAGTTTTTATTTTCAGTCAGATGTACTTGAGCTTGATTCTCAAATCCCTTCTTACTATTTCTACCCTCGTAAGCATGGGACTTATTGTCTCTGAGCTTTCATTTCCCCCATGTCGGTGGGGATAGGAATTGTCATCACAGTTAAAGTATTGTGTGATGGGTTTGACATGGTGGATGGCTGTTTGGATTGTGATGAGAGTTATATGAGCCTCCAATAAAATCATTTTTTTAAAAAGTATTTTTGTATATACAGTATGAGCCAGTTCTTAGTTGTGCACATATTCAGTAAATGTTGGTGATTTTTTTTTTGATCCTGGCACTTGGGAAACAGTGTTTAAGATACATGTTGGCTCTGCTAGTCCAGATAATTAAACCAGTAATTAAGGAAGAACAATGAGTGCTATGACTGATGAAATACAGTATATTCTCCAAGAACATAGTGAGAAGATTGAATATAGTAAGAAGCTTATCGCTTCTCTGTGGAAAAAATCAGGGCCAGATTAAAGGAGGTGAGCATCCTACCCACAGACAAATCTGTGTGACCCCTGTTCTACTCACACACTCGTATGAGACATGGGAATTAGATATACAAGAAGACTTCAGAAGTTCGTGGAAACATTCATTTGTGTTTGAATTCTAATTTTCCACAATTTTTGAGGATTCCCCTCCCCCCTGTAAATATAGCTCTCAAATGCCATTTGAATGTGTGAGGAAACAGAGAAGAACCACCTATTATACCATATACATGCAGATATCATGAATGCATATGTTTACCTCTATCTGAAGGTGTAACTGCTTTTTAAATGTGACCAGAATAATCCCTTTGCTCCTGGTGGATCCAATGGCATTTTGGGTGAATATAGCAACCTCCAACAGCCTGCCCTCCCTCAGCCCCTGGTTTGTTAGAAATAGTCCATGTCTGAGAGACAGGCCTAGCCAAAGAGTTTGCATTTCATGGAAGTCGATACTGTGTGTTAATAGTAGAGACTGGAGCTTGGACAAGTGTGCTCATGGGTGCCCTAGGGACTCTGCGGAAACCTTCTTTCCGGCTAGCCCGTTCTCAGACACCGGAGCTGGTATCGGTTCACATAGTCCCCTACTGGTTCTGTTGCACGGCTCTCATCCTTTCTTGTGTCCTGTCTGCTTGGTGGCTATGGGCCTGCACTTTGGACAACTGGTGCCTCTAACATAGTCCAGTCCTTTGGGAGAAGTCACACCGGAGTACCGTTTCAGGCAATCATAAAGATTCCCGGATTGATCTGGGTCACATTCCTTTGCCACAGCATTCCTTAACCCCCAAAGCGTTAAATATCTTTCATGAAGGAATAGTAAATAGCACTAAATGAGCTGAAAGTGAATTATGCAGCCTAAAAATAAGGGTGAGCCCTCACAGGGTGGAAATCAGTATTTATTTCGGGGCAGTAGGCAAGCTACTCAGAGAAGAGGACACCATACAAAGATGACGATGCTCCCTAACCATCCATTCCGTGCCGCTGGAGAGGTGGATTAGGAGCTCTGTTTTATGAATACGAACATGGAGGCATCGGGAGGGTAAGGAACTTACCTGAGCTCACATGACTCACAAGTGGGAGAGTTGAGGTTCCAAGACCGTAGACTGACTCCATAGACACCCTCCTAGCCCCTGCGCCCACAGCCTGTGAAAGGTGACTCAGACGCAGTCTGCGCCCACAGGGGGCCCACGGTCTGGAGGCGGTGCTCACGGTGTAGGGCTGCAGCTGCTAGGGCCAGGGCCTGCCTACTTGACACCCCCTCTACCCCCAGCAGGATAGCATTTCTTTTCTCAGATCCTAAGAGTTGGCATCAGAGGGACAGCAGTGAGTTGGCAGTGAGTTTTTTACAGACCCTACACCACACATCATCCCCTACCCCCTCTGGCTGCCCTGGTGCTGCCACCTAACCTTTGTGTGTAGGAGTCTTCAGAGGTGTAGGATCGTCTTAGAATTTTTACCTTTCTTTTCCATAAGACAAGTTTATTTCTCATATTGTGAAAACAAGGCTGGTATGCTGATCTCAAGTTAGAACCTATTACAGACTTTAGACTAACAGCTCTGTGGAACTATAGCTTCATCACCAAATCTCTCTCCTCGTGGACTTTTAGTGTTTCTTATAAAAAGAAAGGCATGCGTGTTTGCCTCCTCTTAAGGAAATGAGATTCGGTAGTGGTGCACTGTTCCTCTGACGTAATAATTCATCGGAATGTTGTATTGCCTTGAATAAGCAGATGTTGAAACATTCCCGTCCACCTTGGCTAAGGGTCTGCTTTTATTTTCCCGAGCTGAAAGCAGTGGCGCAGGGAAGCTGTGCTATGGAAATTCAGTGGGGTCGTATTAACGCTGCAGAAAACACATTCGATCGTGTGTGCTTCAGCGAAGTCAAGGAGAAGGGCCAGACCTCCGGGCAGACTTCAGTAGACAGAGTTGGCTTTTGGGTGGCGAGGAGCAGCTCTGCACAGGGGCAGTTTGCGTCCATGGCCCGCCTGTCGGGTAGCTCGGGCCCTCTAACTCTGAAGAGCTGCTCCTCTTCGCCCCTCCCATCTTTGTCTGCCGGAGCCCTGGTGGCGCAGGAGGTGCGCAGCTGGGCCGCTAGCGACAAGGCCGGTAGTTTGAAACGACCAGCCAGCCACTGGGAGGGAGAAAGGCAGGACTCTCCCTGCTGGCTGAGTTACCATCTCAGAAAGCCACAGTTCTCGCCTGTCCTCAAGGCAGTGAGTTTGGTTTGGGTTGGTTCCTCTTCTGTTTCTCCGACGTCCCTTTGAGGTGCTAGAACACCGGAGGGCCCAGCCCCGTGAGCAGACCGCAGAGCATCCAGCAGAGGAAGCTTTGGCACGGCCCAGTCACGAGCCATTTCCCTCTTTCATTTCCTCTGCGCGGCGTGGAGCAGGCCCAGGGCTTTCTCCCAGGACCCTGTGGAAAACCGGCTGTGCGTGACTTTCCTAGCGCAAGGCTTTGAACAGGGCAGCCCCTTGAAGAAGTCTTGCTCGAAATACCCTGCCCCGGGCACAGGCCTGCAAGGACCGTGTGCTGAAGTTGGTAGCAGAGCCGGCAGAAATGAGTTCCAAGTCTCTGACATGCAGGAAGGAAAGGGTTGAGGGAGACGGCCCTGACAGAACAGGATGGAAGGCCTATTGGAGCTGGAGCTGCAGGGAGCCCAGTTGGGGGCCACCTGGACTCCCTTCTAACCCTGGTCCCACATTCCTTCCCGCCTCCCCCAAGCTCTGCTCCCCTCCTGCCGGGTGCACATTCCTCCCCGTTTCCTGACAGTCTCAAGAACCGTTCCACCAGGTAAAGGCACTACTCACATTTCAGTCCCTTAGAATCTAGTTAGCGCTTTTCATTTCCTTTCTTATTTACTTGCGATGGTCCAGCTTGGCATTCCTTAACATTCTCTGAGTCTGGATTCTTTCAAGCATTCTTCTTTCTTTCATTCTCTTTCCTTTAGCTGTTAGTGAATGCTAATAGAGGCCCACTCCGGATTCCTCCTCTGATGCAGAAAGTTCAAAAGCTAAAATGCCCCTTCCCCTTTATTGTCTTCAAATAATGTTAAGGTGACTGCAACGTGGGAATCCTAGATTTGATGCTGGAACAGAAAATGAACTCGAGTGGCCAGGTGTGGACATCCAGGTAAAGGCTGTAGTTCTGTTAGGGTCGCAGCAATGTCATTTCTTAGTTTGGGTGTGTGTGCCGTGGTTATGTGAGATGCGAAGCATTTTAAAGTTGGGTTAAGAGACATAGGAACTCCGTACTACCCTTGAGAGTCCTGAAATCTACAATTATTTCAAAATCACCAGTTTTTAGTGTTATAAAGTCAAGATGTTAAGAGCTAATCCCTTTATAACCACAAGGAAGCTATCTTTAAGATGAATACAGAACGAAAGGAGAAAGACTGTTGTCTGAGGTAAGGGGGAAGCATCCCACAGCAGAAGGCGGTGTGGGGGAAAAAAAGAGACAAAGTCTTACACATCCAGAAAACAAAGTCGTCCTAGACATCCAGAATCCTTTCTTACCAGTAATTAAACTCATTGTCATCAAAGCAGGTCAGGCTCATAGTGACCTTGTCTCAAGACTCACTGCTGTCAAGTCAACTCCCCGCGGCCTTTTAGGGCAGGGTGGAACTGCCCCATGGGTCTCTGAGACTACCACTCTTTATGTGAGTCGAAAACCCTGGTGGGTGAGTGAAACTGCCTCCTAGGACTTGAAGCCACTGGGTTAATCTTAGGGAAGCGGCCATGTTGTGTCCTGCAGAGCTGCCAGTGGGTTTGAACTACTGGTCTTTCCGTTAACATAGATCCAAAATGAAACCAGACTCATTCCTTCGGACTCAGAGTGGCCCTACAGAGCAGCGTAGAACGGCTCCTTTGACGCTCCTGCAGTGTAAATCTTGATGGGAGGAGAAAGCCGCCTCCTTTCTGGCAGAATGGCTGGTGGTTTTGAACTGTGGCCCTTGGGGTTAGCAACCCAGTTCTTTACCCACCATGGCACCAGGGCTCCTCGGCACGTAACAACACTGCAGAAAACAGGACTGGTGTTCCGATGCATGCTGCAGCATAGATGGATCTTGAGAACATTGTGCTAATGGAAATAAGTCAGAAGGCAGGTAGCACCGGCTCTCACTTGTAAGAAGGGCCTGAAATAGGCATGTGCATGGAAACCATCATCAGTCAATGATTGCAAGAGGCGTGGGCAGGCAGATTATGGAATCCTCTTCAGTGGCTATTGAGTTTTTGTTTGGAGTGACAAAAAAAATTGTAGGTGGACGGTGGTAATGGCTGCACAGCACTGTGAATGCAGTTGTCACTAAATTGTAAACTTTAAATTGTTAGGGTGGCAGATTCCCTCTTATGTGTCTTTTGCCACGATAAAGTTAGTTCTTACAATTAAAAGTTATGAAATGCTCTGTGCTCCAGCCCATAGTCCAGGGTAAAGTATAAACTTGGCTTCTGCAGCCTCTCTGGGTCATTCCAGGGTATCTTCTGCTTGGGGGAATCACTGACTTAAAGGGAACTTAGGAGAGAGACCCAGAAACTAGATTATACTGTTTTCTTTGTCTTAGCATTTATTGAACACCTACTCTTTTTTCAAATCATTTCAAATCATTTTTTCAAATGATTTTTCAAATCATTGGGGCTTCGTACAACTCCTATCACAATCCATACACACATCCATTGTGTCAAGCACATTTGTACATTCGTTGCCCTCATCATTCTCAAAACATTTTCTTTCTACTTGGGCCCTTAGTATTAGGTCCTCATTTTTACCCTCCCTCTCCGCTCCACCCTCCTTATGAACCCTTGCTAATTTATAAATTATTATTATTTTGTCCTATCTTACACTGTCTGATGTCTCCCAGAGAGGAGGTAATATGTAGATCCTTGTCATTGGTTCCCCCTTTCTACCCCACCCTTCCTTCACCCACCTGGTATCACCACTCTTACCACTGCTCCTGAGGGGATCATCTGTTCTGGATTCTCTGTGTTTCCAGTTCCTGTCTGTACCAATGCACATCCTCTGGTCCAGCCAGATTTGTAAGGTAGAATTGGGATCATGATAGTTTGGGGAGGGGTGAGGGAGCAGGAAGAAGCATCTAAGAACTAGAAGAAAGTTGTATGTTTCATCGTTGCTACACTGCACCAAGACTGGCTTGTTTCCTCCCCACGACCCTTCTGAAAGGGGATATCCAGTTGCCTACAGACGGACCTTGAGTCCCCAATCTGCACTCGCCCTCATTCACAATGATTTGATTTTTTGTTGTTGTTCTTGGGTGCCTGACACTTGATATCTTTGACACCTTGTGATCACAGAAGCTGGTGTGCTTCTTCCATGTGGTCTTTGTTGCTTCTGAACTAGATGTCTACTTGTTTACCTTCAAGCCTTTAAGACTCCAGAAGTCATATCTTTTGGTAGCTGGACACTATCAGTTTTCTTCACCACATTTGTTTTCGCACCCTCTTTGTCTTCAGCAATTGTCAGGAAGGTGAGCATCATGGAATGCCAGTTGAACACCTACTCTTTTTACTGAATACAATGTGTAATGGTAACTCCAGTTATCAGGAAACTCATACTCATTTGTAATTAAATAAATCTAGTATAGATAATAGATGTGATCTGACTTGTACAACATAGATCATTTATGTGATCTGGCTAGCTTAATATGAAATAAATAGCAAATTGGTAAAAGGCCACAACATTATAAGAGAGAGCAGGGTGATGCTGGCATATTCCTGCCCTGGAAGGAGAAAATGCTCTGAGCTCGAAAACCCTGGCCCTTGGGAGCTGCTAGACTTGAGGAGTTTATCCATGTGACTGGTCTTGGTGCATATCACCCCCTTGTCCAAAGCAGAGCATCTTGGTCCGAGTTTCTTTTGCTTCCAAACTTTACAGCACCTAGGACACACGTGCAAGTACCAAGCAGAACAGCTGCGGGAAGACACCTTTGGTCCTACTGTCAACCGTCTGAGAGTTCCACAAGGTGGGAAACGTGAGAATCCAGGAGAGTTGCACAAAGATCTTCCTATAGAGGTCCTTAAGTTTGGGACCTCAGTCTTATAATTTGATGGCATGAGAGTTCAGGAAAATGTCCACTTGGTCATCCCATTTTATCCTCAAGAATTAGTCAAAGGAATCATTTCCTCTCAGTCCATATAATTCTTTGGAGAGCCTCTCTTGGTATAGTAACATTTACCTCACTGTGTTTTATCTCTTTTTTCATGTATATGTATATATACATATATACACACACACATATATATGAAATCTGTCACTAGCTATGAGTGCTGGACTTCTCCCAGTGCCTGCCACTCGACAGCTTGGGAGGGCTTAAGGATGAGGGGATCTCACACTAACTTTATTATGAGTTTTGCTGGATTGTAATAATGAACTCTACACACTGATCTTCAGGTATCCGTCTGATACCCAGCACCGGACCAGTACTCGGCAAACCTTGTGTCTCCTCCAGGACTTTAGCTCGCCCATGCTCCATCCCCTCCCACTCAACCTTTCCCCGCCTCCCTTGGTCCAAACAGGTCAGAAATGGCACAATTCAGCACTCCCACAGGGAGAGCCCCGCCAAAGAGTCCAAGTTCAGATTAGCATCACAAAGGAACTGTTCCTCTGATCTTGAGAAAGCTTTTCCAGCCTCTGTCATCACCGCTCACCTTATTATCTAAGTCTTCAAACCTCAGGTTATGATTTCAGCTCTCTTGGGTACCACATTCCCACAAGTTTATAATTTCATCCATGTTACTTAATCTTTGACGCCAGAACCTGAGTCATTTCAAGAATGAGTGTGCCCACAGCTGGAAAGCTTTGCATACACAGTCATGTAGCTTATAGGAATGGAAAGAAGCCAGAGATTAGAAAGCTTTGTTTTGCGGAGTGGGGGAGTCTGGAGGGGGAGGAACAGGTAGATACATTTATTAGAACAAGAACATTATGCACAGGTAGATACATTTATTAGAACAAGAACATTATGCTTGCTTCTTTTAAGTGAACAGTAAGTAGTAGAGGAGAAGAGAGCGTGTCCTCTAAAGAGTGAACATTTTTCCATATGGACAAAAGAAACTTATTTCAGGATCTTTTCATCTTCATGCATTCGGATACTGAGTTCTGGATTTATGGACTTGCCAAACCTACTTGTATTGTCTCTAAACAGGTGGCACATATGCTCAGAACAAGTCGAACCTCTCCTACTAATGAACAGCACACAGTTTTCCCCATCTGCCACCTCAGTCTAAAAGGCTAGGGAGGCCTTCTTCCCTGATCACAAAGACCATAATTACGCACTGTCTACAGAGAAGTCAAGTACAAAGGCCACCAGCCTTTGCAAGCCACCAAAGATTAACAGCTGCCGCTCCTTTGATTGGGAGAGGTAATAACAGTTACTCTACTTAATAATTGGATGGATTCCCAGGCCAATTCAGATCGAGGCTGTCATTTTTCCCTGGCCGTTAGCTAAGCTGGGTTATTAGAATGGAGCCACTAATCCTCTTAGTCAGGTGTCAGTCTCACAGTGGGAGAGTGCAGGGGAGGGCAAAGCGATGAAGGTGTTATGCCAGGTGCATAAGGAAAGCCACACATGGCAACGCTTAGAGGGGTTTTTCTCAAGTAAATCAGAATGGCAATGCTCTTCATGGAACTCTGCCCCATCCCCTCAAGTTTACGTGTCTGAATTCAGTCTTTAGAAATGGAAGGAGGAAAAAGTAACTGGTCTACCTTTCTAAAAAGGAAAAGAAGTCTAATCATTCAACAAACCTTCGTTCAGTGCCTATGGTATATGTGCCCTTGGCTTGACCTTTGATGGGAATGTGGAGCAATAGCAGAGATTGGACTTTCCAGCCTGGTTCATGGGCATAAACAGCTCTGAGGTCAATAGGAAATTCTAAGAGCCAGAATAGAAATACCATTAAATCTCCAGAGAGTTTTTGACTCTAGTTGAGGGGATCAGGACAGATTTTATGGAGCCGGGTCTTGAAGGATTGATAGGTAGCATAGAACATTACAAGTTGCGCAGGTGGCAGTTTGATTCTGCTTAAGCGTTTTTACTGTCCTTGCTTCGTTCTATATTCTGAGGAGGACAGGGACAAGTACAAGCTTGTGTTTGAGGAGCGTCCAGTTTGGTTGTGGTGGTGAGGCATCCAGGAGTCCAACGAGAGCAGTGTTTTAAGAATTGACTGGAAGCCTCAACTAAGTTCATATGGAAGAAGCACGCCAGCCTGTGTAATTCAAGGATTACCAATATGATCCAAATCAGAAGGAGGAAATGGTGTCAGAGCTTACACAGCAAATGACTGGTTTGCAAAAGTCAAACTGTCAAAAAGTCTTGCTGTCATGCAACGTGGATCAGAATAGCAGATATAGCTGGGCTAAAATTTAATAACTTATCATTTGGTCTCATTTTTGACTCATATTAAAGTTCTGTTTTATAATATTTTCTGCTTTCTTTTGAATTGAGGTTTTTCTGTATTTTATTCTGTCATTGTTAGCATTTTAGTTCTTCGGTTTGGGTCTTTGTATGTTTTTCTGGCTACAAAATCTAGGGTGGGTCAATATTCAGAGAAAGAAACTGGAATAATGATTCCTTTGGACGCGTTGCAGGGGAGCATTGGGGGACACGAGGCGAATGTGTAGTACAAGAAAGAAGAGAGTGTTCTAAAATTGACTGTGGTGATAATTGTACACCTCTCCTCAATATGACTGAACGATTGAATTGCACGATATGTGGGTTATGTCCCAATAGCACTTGGTTTGTGAAGTGACTGGCATAGGATGTCGGTGTGCCAGTGGGAGTAGAGGGAAAGAGGAGGTGGAAGGCTTTGCATCCTTTAAGTCTTCTTAGATTGTAGTGTGAAAGTGATTGTCTCTTTTTATTTGCATCTAAATTGTTTAAGGCCACATGCATGCGAGGGTTTCTTCTTCTAAATGTTGACATTTAGAGACCCACTCTGAGCCAGTCGAAGGTGAATAAGTCATCTCAGATATCATAGAATTGTTTCAGCTGCTTTTCTGTATAGAAAGGAAGACTGGCTATTGATTTGCACTGCTAGGAAGTAGAGTCCACTGGAACGTTCATCCTTGTTATTCTCAAATAGCTCTGTTGTATTAATCACGCGTATTTTGCTGACTGTGAAAAGTCTTTCCTCATTTAGTCACTTGCCCATTAGGCTGCAGAGATGAAGAAGGTGCTTCCATTGAGGAGCCTGCAGAGAAGAGACTGGACATGCTGGGATGAATGAGAGTTGTGGTGGGGCTTAAAGGAGAAGGTGAACACATTACTGAGTCATGTTTCCATCGGCCATGCTCTGTAGCTGGGATCCCACAGACTGCTTGTTGAATGACGCATGTGCAGTGCGAGCCAGAGCCCTTTTTGACCCTCAGGAAGATTAGTGAGAGGGTTGCACAGTTGCTCTTTTGCTTTATTTCCTTGAAAAGCTGCGATGATAAATTCAAGCTTCGGTTTTCAATAATGCATCGGTTTTTTTTTTTAAAAAAATGGATGCCGAATGGCCTTCATCTTCCTAGAATTGGCTTATTTTTTTTTCTGCTTCATGTCTGTAGAGCCTCTGTCCTAACTTTTTCAAGAGGTCACATGTTGTTGGCACGGCATTAAAGGCTTTGAGGTTTGTTTTATTTTTTTAAGGCATAGATGTATACATCAAAATGGTCTGCTCTGACTCAGTCCTCTGTCCCCGCTCGTCTGCAGTGTGGACCCAGTTCCTCTCGTCGTGGGAAAGATCTGCAGGCACAGCAGCAGCTCCCTGCTTCTCCGAGGACAGCTGGTGCTTCGGGCGGGCCTGAGATGGGGCAGTTTGGGGTTTGGAGTTGAGATATGTCACTGTGTAAAGGGCTGATACCAAAATGGAGGATGAGTACATTGCTGAGGGTTGCTAAAATATGTTCAAACTGAGCATGACCTTTGGTCTTGAAAAACGGAAACTAATTTCGGGGTCATGAAGCTCTCCATTCCCATGGAAAACGGTCATAGGAGACAAACACAGTAATAGGGGTTGGGGGTTTTTATCCTGGAATCCAAAGAAAGCTTACTGTGACCAGCCTTTCTTCTCAAAATTGCTATTCCACAATTATTGATTGGGCCACTTCCCAACTGCAACCCCTGTGCTAAGTTAGCTGGAGGATGTGGTCATGAATTCCAAAGGGGCCAGGGCCTCTGGACACTCAGAGTTTGGAAGGCTTACATAGATGAATAGCTAGAGAATCAGCCCTTTGGAAAAGAATATTCTATGCTAAAGCGTGGAGGCCTAAAAGAGCATGGTCCACTGGGGAGTTGGTTAAGAGAGGGCAGGGGCGTGGCAGATGGGTCAAATTCAGAAGGCCAGTGTATATCATTCTAAGGAATACCCATCTCATTCTGGTGACAGTTTGAAAGAAGCCATTGAAGCGCTTTAAACAAGAGAGTGACGTGACCGGACCGTCGCATTAGAATGCTGTCCAGAGCAGGATTACGAAAAACAGGGTTCACAGCCCAGTAGCCATGTATATAACTTTACCAGAACATAATGACTAAGTAGACAAATCCAGAGAACACTTTAGAAATTTGACCAGTTTTGTTCATTTTATGTTATGTTAAAATGCAGACTCATTTTTAGTATACCTTTCCCCCCCTCATGCTTCCCTGTGTTCCTTTGTGTTGTACTTTGCAAAAGTCTCAGTCTAACAGAGTGGACATTAAAAACAAACAATGCCCCACCTGAGCTTTGGCCTTCAAGAATTTAGAAGAGCAGCTAGACTGGTGCAGGGTGAGTCCGGACCCCGGCATAATAGTGAGGAGGTTGATGGTGTGGGAACTGCAGAGGTTGAGACCTGAGCTGACACAGTAGCAGGGGTCATGGAGAGAAGAGCATGGCATGAGATAGGAAAGCAGCAGAATGTCAGATCTTGGAGCCTGGCTCAGTGTGAACTTTCAAAGAAAAAACTGAGACTAGTGACCTTTTGAGAATCTGCTGAAAGTCGGGCCCTTGGCCCTGTGAGTTCCTCTGAGGTTCTTCACTATCTGTGCCTAACAGAGTTTTCTCTTTTTTTTTCATTTTAATGTGATTTTAAATGTTATCTCTAATTGCTGTTGGTTTTGAGTATAAGGAAGGAAGTATAGGCGCACCTGTATTCCCTTCCCTAACTTGCCCCCGAGTCTCTTTGCCATTTCCCTAGACGTCGTAACGAAGGCTTCTACAGTGCCCTAGGCCTGGCAATGGCAGAATTGCTGATGGGATTACCAGTGGAACCCCATGGAATCTAGACGATATACCTAAATTAAATTCAGAGATATATTTTTACATACTGTCTGTGTTAGATAAGCTGATGGGGTGTTGGCTCAATCCAAAGCCTCACAGGCCAGTGGGCCAGATAATGCAGGATCCAGACCAAGCCTTCCCCCACGGAGTCTACTTATTGAGGAATGAGGCCACACCCCTGGGAAACACCCTTTGCATCGCAGCAGGATTCTGAGCTGAGCGAGATGGTTGCACTCCACCCCGATCTTCCCACCACTGTTTGGCTGCTCACAGCACCTCGCATTAAGGAATGGATGACAGTCTATTCAGTCACATCTTGGGGGATTACTCAGTCAGCTCACTGAGAATGCTGGCCCTGCATGTTGACACAGAAGCCTAACAATCACGTGGATCTCATGGTCTCATTTGCATAGCCTTCTAGGATAGACAGAATGAACCGTGGCATTAAAAATCAAGTCAGTGATTGCTTTGGGGAGGAGGCAGTGACTAGAGAAGGGACATAGGGCACTCTCTGGAGTGATGGAAATGTTTGGGCCTTGGTGACCATTTATCAAATTTGATTGACCCTATACTTAAAATCTGAGCCTTTCACCTGATTGTAAATTATGCATCAATTTTAAAAATACACACATACACACACATATTACATACATAAATATATTATACATACATATATTAAATACATACATACATATATTCAGGGAGTCAAAAAGATCATAAAATTACTATCAGGAAAGACAAACTTTAAAAAACTTAAATAAGCTTAAAAAAATTAGGATGGCTAAAGTTAAGAAGATTGGAATGATGGGCTTGTATACACATGGTTAAGAAAGCCATTTGACCCTATTTAATTGAGCTGAACCTCTGCAGACTTTGCAACACAGCAGTTCCACTCCTCATCCTGAACTCAACACAGCTACACGTCGCATGAGCTCAGGGACATGGAGAGAGAGTGCCCAGAGGAGCACTGCCCCAGGCTTCAAAGTGAAAGCAACTGAAATGTCAGCCGGCAGTGAAACAGCCGTCGAAACAGTTGACTGGTGACTGCAAAGTTGGGGGGTTGACTCCACCAGCCCCGTGAAAACCCGGTGGGGGTACTGGACATCCAGTGGGCTTGCTATGAGTCTGAGTCAACTCAACAGCAGTGAGGGTGGTGGTCGATTGTTTTAATCACAAAGGAACACTGTACAGCAAGAAAAAGGGACAATGCGCTACGACCGCCTGCGTGGCACTGTGCCGTGATCGCTGGACAGCTAACTCTTGCGCCAGCCGGTCCTTGTACTTGAGAGAAAGGTGAGGTTTCTGCTCCCAGGACGGTCCCCAGTCGCAGAAGCCCTGCAGAAGGTTGCTATGAGTCTGAGGGACCCCGATGGCAGCGGGTTGGCTTTGGGCTTGATACAGAAGCACACAATGGGACAAAAGGTACTAGCGACAATAGAATATACAAAGAGTGATGTCATTTTTTTTTTTTTGTGGGCATCACTGCCCTCAGGTGGTGGGAGTAGGAGGCCCAGCCTTTGCCCTGTGGAGCTGGAATCGAACCTCCATCCCAGTGGGCCGCAGTCCCGCGCACCACCACTACACCACCAGGGGCTCAGCCAGGTGATGTCATTTTTATAGTTTTGAAAAGTCCAGATAAGTCTTATTGTCAAAGTCAGGATAGCCTTGGTATTTGTGCAAGAGGTAAAGAGGTTGAGTGAGTCTGGGTTATACCATGTTGGAAAACTGTTTTCTAAAGTCTTGGAATGGTTGCAAAGCCGCATTCAATTTGTCAACTCATGCAGTTGTGTAATTCTCATCAGTATGCTTTTCTCTATATATGTTAGATACTAATACCAAGATTTTACTTTATTTTGAAATTGTTTACATTCTAGCATAAGAAATTAGGTTAACAGCTTTATAATGGCAAATTATTGAGCACCTAGGCTTTGCAATTTGGGGATCATTAGTTTTAGTGAAAACAACATTTTCATCATAACAATGAATTATTGCGATAATAGGGTCTGTGGTGCTCAACTTCCTGACACAATCGCTGAGGGCAGAATTTATGCCTAAGCAAATGTGGTGAACGCAGTTGATGGTGCCCGGCAACTAGATGATAGAGCATCTGGGGTCTTAAAGGCTTGAAGATAAACAACAAAGTCCACATGGAAGAAGCACACCAGCCTGTGTGATCATGAGATGTTAACGGGATTGGGTTTCAGACTTAAGTAGACCCAAAACAAACAATCATGTTGGTGTAAACAGGAGGATTGAAGCAGAGATCCAAGGCCCATCTGTAGACAATTAGACATCCCCTCACAGAAGGGTCACAAGGAAGGAATGAGTCAGTCAGGGTGCAGTATAGCATTGACGAAACACACAACAATCCTCTAGTTCTTAATGCTTTTGGTCCACCCCCACCCCCACTATCATGACTCAGTTTTACCTTTAGAAATCCAGCTAGACTGAAGCTTGTACGGGTACAGCTAAGTCCTCGACATATGCATGAAATCCATGACAGATAACCCTTCAGACACAGTAATTGGAGTAGCAATACCATGAGGGTAGAGGGAAGGGGGAGAGGGGGGAACTGACCTCAGTGATTAAAGTATAACATCCCCCCCCCTCCAGGGGGACAAACAATGGAAACATAGGTGAGGGGAGACAGTGAACAGTGTGAGATAAGAAAATAATAATAATTTATAATTTATCAATAGTTCATGAGGGTGGGGAAGGGAGGGAAAAAAGAATTGATATCAAGGGCGCAAGTAGAAAGAAAATGCTTTGAAAATGATGATGGCAACATCTGCACAAATGTGCTTGATACAATGGCTATATGAATGGTTATAAGAGTTGTAAGAGCCCCCAGTAAAATGGTTTAAAAATTACTGCCATTATAAATATTAGATATAGGTGTTCTTGCCTGGCTTTCACAGCAAACATGGTCTCAAAATACATTTGATTGCACATAAAAAATGAGCACTTTCACATTTGGGATAGGCATTGGATTTTACCAAACTTATACTACCAAACCTCAGACCCTATCAGGCAGGCAGAGAATCCTACTCAGAACAGCAAAAATTCAGGCAAATAAATTTGTTCTGTCAGAGCCTGCGTGTATTCAGATCATTCCTACCGCCCCCCCCCATCCCCCAAATATGTCGAAACAGTTTCAAATTTGGGGGGATTAATTGTAACAGAATGCTATTAAAAGACACATATTATTTTAATAGAGGGCTTACTCTTTTTTAAAACGTGGTGCAGTAATTCTATGTATGCTTAAAAAATAGATTATATGAGGCATAGGGTTATACCTGCCCTTCCACATGAGAGAACTCCAAAGAACTCAGAAGATGGCTTCCCACAAGAGGTATACACAATTCAGAAACTACATAGACATCATCAGAGGTTAAGTTCCTAAGATGGTGACTTCAGAGGCTTTCTAAAGTACCTGAAGTGATATCTTAAAAAGAAAAAGAAGGTATAGCTAAACATTTGTCCCTTGTGATGTTTATTACGGCCAAGCCTAATCCCCTGCATCAACTGCAAGCCAGCCTCCTGCCCCAAAGCTGAACTATAACGCTTTACAGGAGTACAGACCTCGCCTTTTCCCACAGAACAGTGTAAAGAAAGATCTGAGTATCGTATTATCTTGTATAGCTGAAGAAAAACCATTTTAGTAAAAGAAGCGCCTTATAGGAGGCAGTTTATCTTGTGAAGTGGTCCTTGTCATTGTAAAACTGTCCAAATTTTCAAAGGAGTGCAAAAGAACCCTAAGACACCGTTGTATACAAGAGTTTCCTCCTTTTTCTCCTGTCCTTTGCCCATCTTAAAACCTCAGAGGTTTTAAGTCAGGTAGTGCCTGACTCTCCCCGTGTACACGTTTTCCCTTTTCTTTCCCTTGCTCCTAAGCACCTTTTGTTAAGTCGCACGATTGCTTGTCAAACTGAAGCCTTTTTATTTGTAATCACATAATTAATCTCATGCATTCGCCTTTCAGCTTCCCTGGGAACAATGGTTACGTCTTTAGTATTCGCTGCTGTTGGCCCACCATTCCTAGCCCTGAGTAAGCGCTGGAGAAATACTTGGCGAATAACTGGACAAGCAGAATGTTTCAGACTGCAGCCACATATTTCATTTGATTATAATGTTAGACCTGGAAAACCGGGCTGACCTCTGTTTGTATTTATGTCTAGAATGTGGCAGATCAGATCGCATTTCAAGTTGCTGGTGGATTAACAGCCATTGAGCACATCCTTCAAGCAGTGGTCCCCGTCACAAATGCGAACACAGTGGCCCGAATTCCACCTAAGTAAGTATTGTTTTTCTCATCTGTCTTCCACGTTTCATTTGTGAGTCATTTCTGCCCTATGATTTCCATATGGGGGACCACCATAAAATTGTATATGTATATTCAGGCTTACATAGCAAACGCTTACACTTCCCTTTAGGGAGAAAAACAGAGGTGCTCAACTTCACTTTTAAAATTCAAATGGAGCCTAAAAGGCCCTATAAAGGAAATCCCTTTGGTCTCTGACTTGCTCTCATCCTCAGTCAGGAATCGATGAACTCCTGGGAAGTTCTAAATGCTTCCGAAAATTGCACAAAAAGGAACAGTAGTAACAGAGAGCGAAGTTTTTTGTGTTTCGAGCAAAGAAGAGGTGAGTAAGTCCATTCAGAAAGGCCCGAGCTATGAGGTTTGAAAAAGTCCCTTCAAAACAGGAAGAGCAGTCTGAGGCCAAAATTGCCCTTGTCTAGAATCCCAGCCAAATTCCTGGGAACTCAATTGCACGTGGGCCTTTCACCGTACACTGCTCTTTGTCCTAAGGAGGCTACATTGCATTTACACCCACGCTCTCTCAGGTTATCCTTTGGTCTCTAGATCTCTGGGATAATGGAGCACACTGCAATCTTTTTGAACTATTGTATTCCTGAGTTGTAACACGCACAAAGTCTGGAGACTTATCTGAATAGTTTTAATGAAAAGTTGTGCTAGAAGTCAACTCATATCAACAAGAAAGCATTCATACTTGATATTTATTTAGGCCAGTACAAGTGAATGCCTTGTTTGCCTTTTGGGTGCCACTGTTGTTTGTAGACGCCATGAGGCTGGTTCTGGCCCATAGCAACCCCATGCCCAACAGAACAAAATACCCCCCTACCTGCGTCATCCTCACAGCTCTTCCTGTGCCTTGAGCCCTTGTTGCAGCCAGTGCCAGTCCCTCCCATCGAGGGCCTTGCTCCTTTTCGCTGCCCCTCTATTGTACTGAGCACGATGTGCTTCTCCGGGGACCCTTCCCTCTTGATGACATGTCCAACGTATGTAAGGCGAAGTCGTGCCATCGTAGCCTCGAAGCAGCACTCTGGCCGTACTTCATCCAAGGCAGATTTGTTTGAATATAATGGGGGCTGGCAGGGAACTCCAACCCCACCCTCCACCACCCCCAGGAAATATTTTGGTGAAATAGAAAGGCCACCGGCTTTGGATTCTGAAAAACCTGGGTTCCGAGGTAACCTCTAGGCCTGACTTTGCTGAAGTATGTGGGCAGGGCCTTCATCTCCTGGGAACTCCCTTCTCAGAGGTGAAAACGAGGGTGATCACGCTCATCTCCCTGCTGGGGGTGGGGGGCAGTTGAAATGCTACACAGGAGAGCACTTTGTGTGTGATAAAGTGTGCGATAAACGTGAGTAATAATAGTAGTCTTGCCTGACTTAGGGGAATGTTGTCTGCTCAACACGAGCTATTTTGAATACAAACTTTTTAGCTGAAGTTAGTGCGGGTTCCTCTAATGGGAGAGCAGAGAGAGATTAATAAAGCAAGGTTGACGCCCTCTCTTTTTAGATGGATCTCTTTAGGTAGCAAGCCAGTGTAGGACGCAGAGAGATTTTTCTAATTCAAAAGAGTTGTTTGTTTGTTTCTTTTTAATCAAAATGGACTTTATAGTGTGTTGTTTGGCATGCCGTCCTCACTCACTATATATTAATTAGCAGGCAGGCAGGAAGAATAATAAATATTTGAGATAGGAAAGGAGATGGCATTTGATTCTTTTTTAGGGGGGGGGCATTACTGCCCTCTGGTGGTCATGAGAGCTACCCAGCCTTGCTCCCAGAGAGCTGCTGCTGGATTTGAACTGCCAAGTCCATGGGCCGCAGTCCTGCACTCAACTACTATTGCCACCTGGGCTCAGCCCAGCATTTGATTCTTAGTGACACTGCTTTGGTAACTGTGTTAATAATTCGTGTGGTTCATCCTAAATGTACTCAGTGTTTTGTTTTATTTTATTGGTTTCTGGTAGCCTTCATTGTGCATGGCATTATGCTGCCTAGCTGGTAACTCAGATGCCCAATTCTCAAAAGCAACTTTTGTCTGTGTGCACAGGGCATCTTGTTCCAGGCCTCATCTCGCCTTGCATTGAGGCAACCAAAGGGGTTTGCACAACTCCTGACAAGACCTATGCCAGAGTTGTTACTGTGTGCCCAGTAGACGGTAGCCCTCGTGGACTACCTCTTGGACATAGTAAAACTGTCATTTTGACAGAAACATTGCCTTGCTGTCCTCCCCCTGGTGATGGTTGAGTGTGGAACTGAGCAGCTGAACACTTACCTGTGGGCTCCTCTGAAGCAAGAATGAAAAGACCCCTTTCAGGACGACTCTGGAATCTTGAGAGTCCAGAGGAGGACCCTTTTACTAAGTGCTGGCTAACACCGATTTGAGGAGTGAGAACCTTTGCCTTCAGCGCATGGTAGGCCAACCACGGGGTGGGTGCTCCCTGGGCCTGTTTGCTGAGGGAGGGAGGCATCTGGTTCTCCTGTGTGAAGCATACTCAGCCTCCAGAGGGTGGCTCCTCTTGACATGCTCAGAGCCAGACAAGAAGAGGCATCGTTTACATTTTGATGTGGAATCCCAGTGCATTAATAAACTCAAGTCGGGGCAGCGTTCTCATTCCTTCCAGCACCTCCCCTGGGCACATACCTCGTCCCTCCCATCTCCTGCCTCCAGCCCATCCTCCTCCTCGTGCCCTGGAGGGCCCTTGCCTGGGTCTGATGAGCTCAGTCTTCTGCCTTCTTGGCCCAAGCACCGAGAGGCTGGTTTTGACTGTCCTTCATTAGTACATCTTCCTCAGAGATAAATCACACAGGGTTTGAGAAGTTTAGACCACCATCACCATATGCAACAGTTACCATTTGCAACAGCCTGTGACTGTAGCCCTGGCCTCTCTGCGCTCCGTGTGAGTGGGTAAGCCTGCCTGCCCCCTGCTCCTCCTCTCCCACTGGGCCCGCCTGCCTTCTCACTCCAGGAGTCCACGGGTCCCTGCTACCTGCAAGTAGAGCATGCCTACGTGAAACTACCCAAAGGGAAGAATTAATTACCCTTAATTGGCACGAGGAAATGTCTTATACCAAATAGCTCCTAAAGTAGCGGAACAGCTTGTGCTCACAGCCACCGTTCAAAGGTACCAGGTTTGACGCTGACACGCTGGGTCTGCTTCCTAGAGAAGGAGGCGGCTGGTCATGCTCATGGCCAAGCGAGCCGTCTAGCCCGTCCCTCTTCTGGTGAAGGCAAGAGTCCCCTCAGTTTCCTTCCATTCCTAAGAGGTAGCTAACACCAACACAGAGCTCTTATCAAAGAGCAGCGGTGGCAGGGGAACTTGTGGAAGGCAGGCGCCACCTGTCCCTCAACACTGTCCTGTAACTACTGCTGAATAACTTATTGCAAGCGAGTTTTTCTCCCCATCACTTTAAAATAAAACAAAACATGACCTGACATTTAGAATTTTACCCACTACTGAAATTTTAAGTCTCTGCAACTTTCCAAATTGTTTGTGCATTGTTTTGCCTTTGTCAGAGACGAGGAAAGCCCATAACACAGCTTGAGTCTTTTTCAAGTTTTCTTTGCGATAACTTAGTCAGAAGGTACTTTTCCAAAGTCAGCTTTCTTAACAAACGGGCACCAGTAAAGCAGTCTTCAATGCCAAGAAAGATCACCTGAAGCGAGACAGTGTTCATTTCGCGTTGTACCTGCTTTGGGGAAGGCTCATGTTATTCTGTCATGGAACTTTAATGGAGGAACACAAGTACAAAAGAATGAGTGACAGAGTCTAGCCTTTTCTTTGATTTAGCTATTCAGAGTTATTTGACAGAGCTTTGAGTGTTTGGAAATAATGGTGGTTTGTCATTTCCTCCGGGCATAAAGAATACCCCATGTTATGTCAAGACGATGGATCTGCTGTGACTAGAGGCGGCAACCAGAACTGTGTGGTGTGTTTTTCTAGCACGTTGACATGGTGATGGTGATCACAAAGCGAGGCCTGGCTCCCACTGGCACTCCATACCACCAAGCACTTTTCAGGCAGTTGGAGATGTCATACTTCTCAGGAAGGCCAACAAATGTTTAGGGCCGTCAAGCATGGTCTCCGAGTAGTTCCAAGGACACCATAAGAACCAGTGGTTAACTTTCAGGGTATGTTAGCTTGTTCTGCTGGGGAACTAATCCATTCCTTGGTTCTACTCATCCATCATTGTTCTGCTGAAATATTTTTTTTTGGGGGGGGAGGGGATGGCATCACTGCCCTCTGGTGGTCATGGGAGCTACCCAGCCTTGCTGCTGCTGGATTTGAACCGCCAAGCCAATGGGCCGCAGTCCCACACTCAACCACTACGCCACCGGGGCTCAGTCCTCTGCTGAAGTACTTTTATATGAGAAGTAGTCATGCTTTTTATATGAACGTAGCCTCATAAACACAGCAAAGCCTTGAGCGTGGTATGATTGACAGGATCTGGAGTCAGATGATGTGGGCTTCACTCCCGGCTTTCCCTTCATGACCTGAACAACCTTGGACCAAACTACTGGTTCTAGCGTGGCTCAATTAAATGGTGAGACTAACCTTCCCTAGGGCCGCTGTGAGAGTTAGAAAGGCGTGTGATTTTGTTTTTTGCACAAAGTACTTGGTTAGCATAAGGGTCGTGGTTGTTGGGATTGCTTTGCCCCCATACATTATGCTACTGAATTGCCAAGTTCTCAGTCCCTAAATCTTTGTCACTTTGGCTTCGAAGAAGCTGTCATCTATTCGTTTTACTCACACATTTGTTTTGGTTCTCACTGTTATTTTACCCCGCATCTAAACTCCATCCTGGTAACTATTAGCCCTTCCTGCCAGTTCCTTTGTGCACCGGATAGAGGCCTCTGGCTTGACTTTATGGTTCTCTGACTTGGTGCCGGCGGAAAGTTGGCCTCAAGCGTGAGGACCAGTATCTCAACCAGTGACTGAGCACTACGCTGACTGGAAAAGAGTCCCGTTCCGCGCCTCATTGTACTCTGCCCCGCTCGCATCTCCATGCCTTATGCGCGCCTCTCCCCACCTACGTGGTGAACCTCTCTGTTCAGAGGCCAGAGTAAGTTCTCTGTTTGCAAACCATGTGGCAGCTTAGCAGACATTGTTTGAAGCCTTGGAAGAAGTCTCTCTATGGGACCCCCACATCCGAGGCGTGACTGTCGATTGCACAAGACGATGCTATCTCAGACCAATGGCGCCCGCCTGGTTTTCACCCCTCTGTGAGCTGGAACTTAGATGGGTTTTGTTTTGGATCCTGCCTTTCATTGTCGGTGGATTGGTGCATGTGCCATGTGTCAGCAATCGCTGCTTACCCAGAAGACCAGAGGTCAAGCTGGCCCTGGGTTCTTAGCCTTTGCCCTCGACAGAGTTTCAGACTCAGATCATCTAGTTGACTCCCATTTCAGTCTGTGATGAAAACAGTAGACCCCCGCACTGCCGCAGACTGGATGAAGTGTACTCGTTCGTATCAAACGAACTCAGGGCTGCAGGACCTCTGTAATCAAGCCGCACTGTGCAGGTAAAGCAATCATCACCGACTGTTAAAGACAATGGAATGATGTGCAGTGGGGGGTTGCTTCTAGAAAGGTCATTTACATCACTGTCCCACAGACTTATTCTCCAAAGTAAAATTAAAAGTGTGGTCTTCTCTAGCTTCTCCGCCCCCTTTGGCAGTACTGCATCGACTTGTCCTGTGAGTCGGGCAGGAGACAGAAACCGACATCTCTCGGGCACGTCCTCAGTGCTGGGCACTGCTCGTGCTCTCACATTTGCTTGTGACTGTCACCAGCAACCATGTGTGTGGCCCGCGGCCAGAATGAGCAGGGCGGGTGGCCCGGGATTCCTAAAGCGATCGTCTTGGGGGCATGATTGCAGCCTGGGGGAGTCACGCTGCCCCCTCTGAAAGAGTGTTTATCCTTCACAAGCAGCAGAGCGAAGGTTCGGAATTGCTCTCCCGAGCCTGGTGAGGTGCTGTCCCCCAGGCTTCTTTGGGGTTTTATGGCCTTCCCAAGGCAGATGGTGGCTGAAACAGTTTATCTTCCAGTGGCAAAGATTCCAAGCAGCTAAAGATTCTAGGGACTCTAGTTTTTGATGCTCCCAGGAACTGTCTTCTAGGGACTCCGTTCCTGGAAGCAGTTGTAAGTACCCGGGACATAGGGATGTGGTGGCCACATTTAGGGATACTTCCCCAGAGACTTGCCCTTACAGTCCTGCAGAATGAGATGCTTTAAACTCTAATGGTGAAGGCCTTACCCCTGTGTGAAAGCCACCCTGGTGGTCCACACAAGACCGCACATGGACGACCGAATGTTTTACTCCATTTCCAGCATGTGCAAACGTGGTTTCCTGAAGAGCCTGACCTTCTGCCCTATAGCTTGAACTTCTGCCCTATAGCTTGAACTACTGCATCTTCTTTTTTTTTTTTGAACCATATTACTGTGGTTTGAGTAGAAATTTACAAATCGGATGAGATTTCCTTCCAGTAGTGTCTCTGTGTGTTAGTGCATGACTGGTTGCAAGCTCCTCAGAGTAACAGCATTCGCTTCCCTTCGTGTCTAGCTCCCCCTCTCCTCCTGCTCCTTCATGCACTGTACAGGAGTTTCACAGCCCCTTTCAGGTACTGCTTTCTTAGGTATTTGAACTTGAGGAAAATCATGTGGTGTGACGCCTGGGGTGGCCTTCCCAGGGCTTACATGCGCTCCAAGTTCAGGAGGATGAACGGAGGCTGTGGTTATGGATAAAAGGGACGACCAGACCCACTGCATGAGAGAGCGGGGGCTGGAAACGAGAGAGGCCCGGCCACAGAGCCGCCATTGTTCTTGCCCCTTCCTGAGAGCTAGCCGCCCATTTTCTCCTGGATTCCTATGAAAGTTCCCAATAGCCTTACAATAAACAGTGCTTTCTGCTTGGAATATTTTGACTGAGTTTCTGCCCCTTCCAAACAAAAGAGACTGAAACTTTTGAACACACTATTAGGGACCTATTTAACTCCAGTCTGGAATGAAACACCCGAGTGTGCTCCAGAGCCCTCCTCAGAGCCCCGCAGTTGTTTTGCTAAATGCTCTCATCTCAAGAAGGACCGATCAACTGTCCCCGCTTCCCGCCTGACTGAGGAGAGGAAGCACGCCGACACGCTGACCGGCTGCTGGGGGTGAAGGTCCTCAGGAGCGCCCAGCGTGGCTCCCACAGGCTGAGGCTGCCTGAGCGTCCGTTTGTCTACGAACTACTTTTGGGGACCCTGGGTAGATCTAATGACATACGTTATATTTGCTGTTTCTGGATCCAAAGGTGGAAGTTCACTCAAAAGCAGCATAATACAGAGAGTGAAGTGTTCACCTTCAGAATCCAAAATGGGAAAGTTTGTATTATGCACAGTTCTTTTAAAAGAATGTTCACATTCTTAAAGAACAAAGAATTCCTATTCTATAGCTATTCTATATCAACTCTCAAGTGTTACCGTATTGAGAGCCGTGGAGTCCTACAGTGATCACCTTATCATTGACTTTATAATGAGACCCAATAGCATTATCTCCCGTCTCTGACTCACTGAAGAAGGTTTTTTCCCAGATTGCTGCCCTCTCAGTGGCTACCTCCACTTTTCAATATAAACTAAGTTTGTTTATATGGAACTTAATCATTTCATCAATTTAAAAATTATATCTAAAAAAGACCATTTATTAAGTCTTAAGTGGGACAAGGACAAGATAACTAGAGATTTATGGAAGACCATTAACCCAGTGTGGTGATGGTGTCCTCAAGTTTGCTGAAATATAGAACTTTAAAAAAGACATGGGAGGCCGAAGAATACCCACAAAAACGTGATTGACAATGGTCCATATTTTTCTGAAAATTGAGGTCTGTTGCCTATTTCGAAGGAGAAGTCAATCATCGGTTTAGAAGGTCAGGAAAGCCCAGGCGTGATTAGCCACACCCTCCCTACCCCACCCTGCCCCTGGAGCCATGGTGGCCTTGTGCGCCAGGTGTCACTTGTGGGTTCAGAACGCCCAGCCGCTCCACAGAGAGCCGTGAGGCTGCCAGGCTTGTCTGCTGCCATGACGGCCCACAGTCTCAGAAGTGCCGCCTGGGCCCGTCAGGAGTCGGAACCGGCGGGATGGCAGTGGGGTCCCTCCGCGGGGCACCGAGAGAGATCTAAGAGCTGGTCCAGAGCATCTCATCAGCCCTGCAACCTCACCTGCGGTGCCAGTACTGCTCTGAAAGAGGAACTCACCGTACAAGCTTGCAGGGTCACGTTTTCAGCCTGGAGACTTTCCTCTTAGACCAGAGGATGCTGGCATTTCCTTCCTATTTACAACGCGCTCAAGTAACATTTTGTCGGCTGAACATTTTTGGTGCCTTTCAAGAATCTCTGACTCGGACTGGCGCTGTTAAATCACTCTTGGGACCTTACAACTTGACGGCGGCTGGCCGGCCACTTCCTGTGCACTTGCACCTTCCCCATGGGATCCTCCTTGTCTAGCCTAGCTATTGATTCAGAGATCAGCATATTGCCTTATTGAAAATCAAAGTCCATATTATTCTGCAAGCGTCATCGTTGCTATCTGAGACCATGGAAATGCATCTCTCTCTAGTGTTTTCAAATCGATGCATTCTGATGGCTAGAAAGCAGATTTCTCTTTGATGAATCTAGCTTTCTTCCTCCTCATCTCCTTGCTAAAATCAGTGACCTATTTCTATGGAGAAAGTGCCACAACGACTTTGGCCTGTGTGCTCGGACAGGTTGGCTAGAGAAGCAAATACAAAGACTCTCATATATGTATAAGAAAGACTTTATATCAAGAAGTATTTGTAGTTCAGTCACGTCAAGCTGAATTGTACAGTTGCTTACACAGTCAGTTTCCAAACACCCATTTTCTTCCTGGACTCCTTCACACCATCTCCCTTTTCCCACCACCGCCCTCGGCTCCCCCCACCACTAAAACCCTTTCTCTGCTTGCTGCCCCTACAGGCTCATCAATCCTGGGTTTCATTTACTGAAAAACAGGTAACACAATTTCAAGAAGGTGACCCCCCCCCCCATGACATAACAACCCCAAGGTACTCCCTCACAGGCGCAAACAAAATAAAACAGAATATCCATCTCAGGTTTGCCAGAAATTCTCTATTTTAATATAGCACCATTCAGATTAATGTGATTGATCTCTGTAATGAGATGCTATGTTTACGAACTCCCAATTAAAAGTAAATTTGACAAAAACAGATCCAGGACCGGCTATTGGGCTTACACTAAATCCTAGATTCAACTTAAGAACCGTTAGGTTTTACGACGTGACCTTGCGCGAGCCTCGCCCTCAGGAGGAACGCGGGAGACGGGTGCTAGAACAAACCGTGGTGACGACATTAGATGATGCTGGCTATCAGCTAAATGGTGTCTGAGCCTTACAGGCACGTCTCCACGCACGCCGTCATCTGAGTGAGATGTCAACTGAGTTCACATGGAAGAAGCACACCATCATCAGACCCCGAGGGGTTGTAAATCATGTAATCTGAACCTGAATCGTGAGACTCTGCTATGGATGATGGCAGTGGGAGCCCAAGATTCACTTGCGGGAACAACTCCCTAGGAAACAAGCCTCTGGTGAACGCCCTCTATTCACCACTGAGGGCTGGGAGGGACAGAGGCCCTAAACAGAGGGCACTGGAGAGATGAGCATAGACGATCAGAAAGAGCATAGAAGGCATAAAGCTGACTTGAACAGTTATAACTGTCCGTTGATCCCCCCTTTTATGTATGCTGGTCCTGATTTGCTTTTCAACATTTTCTGCATTTCTGTTTTATTTAGTTATTCTTGGGTCATATTAGGATATATCTGAGGTGTTGTGTCATTGGAGGTCACCTCTTGAAGTTGGGTTATATGTTTTTCTTTTTTTCAGTATATGACACCCAGAATTGATGGGTCCATAGGGTCAGAAAATAGAGTAAGGGTTTCGGGGGGATGGATACAGTGGTGGGGTGGGGTAAAAGGGAGATGATGTCAAGGAATCCAGGAAGAAAAAGAATGTTTAGAAACATTGGGGTAGCAGATGTACAATTCTGCTTGATATGATTAAACTATGGAATAAGATCTATATTTTAACTCCCAATTCATAATAAAATTTTTAATGAGAAAAGAAGCAATTATATATATCAAGAAAAGCATTCCAGCCCATTTCAACTCAAGTCCATAAGTTCAAAACCAGTCCACAAGCCCCTCTTTGGACTCACGTGGCCTCATGCAGTGATGAAGAATGCAGAAAGATGACAGGCGAGTGGGTACAAAATTGTGTGGATCCAATAGCAGAGGTAACATCTCCGGGGTCTGCCAGCAGGATGGTGAAGGCAGAGACAGAAGGGGAGGTTCCTGGGGCCCTCCTTATGAGAAATCCACACCCACAAGGAGACTGACCTGAGTGACAGGTTGAATACCACCACTCCATATGCTTTTCTCTCTCCAAGTTGACACAAAATGATGTCACTACCACAGTGTGAGAGGCGGTGTGATATAGCCGAGTCCGACTGAAAGCACTTGGAGGCACACTCAGAAATATGGAGCCCCCTCGGAATTTGGGGGCCTCTCATGTTTTGTTACTGTGGGCCTTTGATTCTTAAAGAACTGACCTACCATGTGGATTGTAATAACACATTATATATTATATATATATAGTGATATTACTATCTATCTATCTATAGCTTTTAAGGGTTTTTTATTTAAGGTATTTTTGTTTTGTTTAAGATCATTTTATTGGGGGTTCTTACAGCTCTTATAATAATCCATACATATAACATGCATATAGCATCAATTATTTCAAGCATATTTGTACATATGTTCCCATCATTATTTTCTAAACATTTACTTTCTGTTTGAGCCATTGCTATCAGCTCCTTTTTACCCTCTCCCCCCCCTCCCACCCTCATGACCTCTTGATAAGTTATAAATTATTATTTTCATATCTTACATTTAAGGTATTTGAGGCCAAAAATTACTTCTGCAAATGTGTTCACTTCCCTACTGGGTTAATTTTAGAATTCAAGCCAGAAGCACTTGTATTTATAATTAGAAGAAAGGGAATAAATGCACTAAGGACTTAAATTCAACATTAGTGTTCAAGCATCAGCTTGGCCTGTGTTTGATGGCCCCATAATCTTATTCACATAGGAAATGGGGAAGGATTCCAATCACAGAGATGCTGTAAACATGAAATGCAAACATGTATGAGGGAACTCTGGGAGATCATGTTCTAGCAAGCCTAGGAACCCCATATTGCTCAGTGTGTGAACGGGGAGCAGGGGCTGGGCAGGGAAACAACAAGTCGGGCAGAATCTGAGATTGGTCCTGAGATCCTACAATGTGTGTAGTGGTGTCCTTGACCTACCAACTAGGTACCACCCAGAGCCACCCATCAAAATATGCAGTTGCACACCTCCAAACGCGGGGACTGCAGGGACCTGTACCGCCCTCACTGCGACCTGGGCTGCACACTGCTCAATGGAGTTGTGGAGATAGACAAAGCCTTGTTCCCACCGTTCTGCAGCGTGTTCCTCAGCTGGTGTGCCAGAGAGGGGCAAAGTATTGCACTGGGGAGGTACGGCCCAAGGCCAGACCTAGCCCAGTGGATGGAGGGACCATCAGAAAAGGACACAGATCCTCTCTTAGAAGATGTCTCATCTCAACGGGGTTGGAAAGACGAGGTTGAGGTTGTGCCTGCCTCCAAGAGGAGGAAGACCCTCCTCGCAGACCCAGGGTGCAGCCCGTCTGAAAGCTCGGGCCTGAAATTGTGCATGTCCTGAGGGACTGTCAGCACTTGGCTACCACTTAGAAGATGAAATGTCCAAAAAAATAAAAAGAATAATGCAACACTGTGAGAACAATGACCGAAGTGTGTAGATTGGATGATTGGGCAGAGAGGATTAAGTCAGCTAAAAGATTATTCCTTCTTGTATTCTTTTTGAGGTGAGAGTTCATATCTGACTCATTCATTCACCTTTCTATTATTGTCGCCACACCCTCATGACTTAAACCCTAATACTTGCCCTATTTAATAAAATAATTCAGTCACTTAAATTTTTATTGTCACGTGTACTCAGCACCTTTTTGGGAGGGAGTATAAAAACGAGTAAGAAAGGGGAAACTTTTGAAGGAGACATTCTGAGCCCCTGCAAAGCACTTGACACTAAGATACAAAAGTAACAACACTATTTAATATTCAGAGGCTTTAGAGTGTCTTCACCAAAGTGTCACATATAAATGGAACCCAGCGCCTTAAAGAGCCAGACTCATTCACTGTTGGTCATCAGGTTGACAGAGGAGGGCCTGGGTGCTCTCTCCCGCACCCTCTAGCCTACGTGGTATCATCAGACAGAGAGGTATGATCAGATTGCAGGTATTTGTTGATTTTTTTCCTGTGCTGCAAGCTGTATGATTGTCGCCTTCCAAGAGCTATGTCACGGTTGGGAGGCTAGGACTGATCCATAGAGTATTATTCTACCCTACACAACAAAACAACACTAAATTATTTAAGATGTTAGCCGAAAGTGCTATTTAGTTCAAAATTTGAGTCCGTGGGGCTCTTTGCTTGGATGACTGACAAATCTGAGCCCTGCAGGGTGGTGGTACGTGCACGTTTACTTTCACTATTTTAATCAAAGGAAAAGCTCATAAGCGTCTTATAAAAATCCCATCATGATGAGTTGCTGAGTTTTTTTTTTTTTAATTTTAGTGTTGGCCAATTGGTGGATGAGGCATTATTTGGTGGCTTGGGTCTCGATTTCAGTTTATGGGTTCCTGGTGTAGGTTAATGGCATGAAGTACATGATCTACAGGACATGACCCATAATCTTTTCCCCACCCAGAAGAAGATCTTACTCCCCCTCCTGCTGAGTCAGCTTCCTCTCACGGCAGCCCTGTGGGGCAGCGTAGGACTGCTCCTTATGGTTTCTGACGCCGTCAAGCTGCATGGACGCATTCCCACATGTGTTTCTCCCACGGAGCAGTTATCTGCGGGGTTTGAACCACTAACCTTTTTGGTTAGCAGTTCACTGGTTAGCCCACTGTGTCACCAGGTCTCCCCCACCCTAGAAAGCTAAGGACCAAATGTGAGTAAGAGGCTCTGACCTAACAGGAATTGGGAAAGGCAGGCCAAAAATCACCTGTACAGGTGACCCTTGGACAACAAAGACTTGAGCTGTGTGCTTACAAGCGGATGTTTTTTGAAGGCCGTATGACACTAGTCATATCCACGAGAGCAGTTCGTCTCTTCAGTGAACTGCATATCACAGGGAAGAGTGACTTTTCAGTTGGGTTTAGTGCAACACCGCACACCTAGGATCCACACAACATGCCAAGAGATGCCGGAAGTGCTGCTCAGAAGCAGAAAAAAGTCATGTTATTGAAAGGACTCGATGGGGTGGGGAGAAGCTGATACCAAGGACTCAATAGAAAGTAAATGTCCAGAAAATAATGATGGCAACCTATATACACATATGCTCGATACAACTGATACATAGATTATTGTAAGAACCTCCAATAAAAAGATTTTTAATTTTTTTAAAAAAGAGGGAAAGTTGAGTTGCTTGATATTTTCTATAGACTGAGATCTGTAGCTGCGGTTTACCTATTTCAAAATGAATGCATCCAGAGTAAAAGGAAGGAAGGAAAGAAGCATCACAAGTAATCCTCATTAGGAAAAAAAATAAAGCCGACTTCAGTCTAGTCAATTCTGACTCCTAGGAACCCCGGTGACAGAGAGGAATATCCCCTGCAGACTTGCAAAGCTCTCAATTTTTATGGGAGCAGAAAGCCTCAACCTTCTTCAAAGGAAAGGCTGGCGGATTCAAACTGCCAACCCTGCAGTTACCGACCCAACTTGTAATCCACTGCTATACCAAGTGGATATAAATTATATGCATCATTGAATAACAACTCTGTAATAATGACAAATGACTGTCACATCAGACATCATGTTCTACCACATAACCTTTTAATAACACCAAGGTTATTTTTAAATTAAATATCTTTGTAATTATAATGATTCTTCCAAGGAAGATATAGAACAATAATCAAAAGGTGCTAAGGATTGCACTTTTTGAGAAAGGTTTTATTCTCTTTTTATTTTATTTTATTTTATTTTTTGGAGGGCATCACTGCCTCTGGTGGGTGCTACCCAGTGCTGCTCCTGAGAGCCGCCGCTGGGGTTTTATTCTCTTGTATGTTGGCGCAGTGTCACACTTTGTGGTAGTCAACTGTTCCTGTCAGCAGCAGGCTACCCTGAGTGACACGGAGGGGTGTCAGAAGTTAGCCACACATTTTCAACTTATGGGGATGTTGGCACCACTCATCCCCATGTCATTCAAGGGGCAAATGTTATATGGTCAAGGGATATCTAACAATGATAGCATAAAAGGAAAAAAAATTATTTATATGTTAATCTTAAACACCCTTTCAAGGCCCAAAACCAGGTGGCAAAGATGGAGTAAATGGGTCCTAGGGTTTGCTACAGTAACAGGTAGACATCGGGGAGCTAAAGACTGGTACCTCCTCATGAGTCACTGTACCAGAGGTCCTCCGCAGACATCAGTAAAAAGGCAGTGGCCAGAACACAGCCTGCCATTAATAAACCGTCTTTTATTTCTAGGCAGAATCATATTAGCACCATCCTGAATACCTGTGTTTAGATGAAGGTTTACTAAAAGTGAGCCACTTTCCCCAAGACAATAAAAGTTTTAAAAATTGTCTTGTAAACTAATTAGCTAGAGTGATTGATAAATAGTCATCTCCATTTGACATATTGAGGCATTTTGCTTGTGTCTCAGAAGGCTTTATGGAGATAGTTACAGTTGACAGCTGTTGTACCACTAATAAGATTAAAGTAAAGAAATTAGCTGTGTCAACTTTAATCTGCTATTTAACACTGCAAACCACCTGGGGTCTTCTCTAGAGCCTACGTGTCTTAATTGTGAATTTAAAATTACATAAGCAGATCCTACTTTAGAACATAGCTAAAGACTTGCTAATCGTAACTGCCTTGTTCTCAACAAATTTATGTTAGCAGTAAAGGTAATAATAACATGTTAGCACTAAAGTTTAAAATTAATTCAGTGTATTAATTTGATGCTCACCCTTCATTGTTAAACTTATTATTGTAATCTTTGAAACATAACACTCTCAACAGGAGGTTAATTTGAGGAAATGCAGAACATCTCATTAGGCTGGGGCTTAAAATATATATGGTTCTCCATCTAAAATTAGAATACATCCCTGTGGAATAATTAAATTACCAATTTTGTTTCTACCAGACTGAAGATTGTTTTATGCCATTCTTGGAAGCACCATTATAATTAGGACAATGTTTAATTTTAGAATTAATTTTAGTGTTATTAAAATGTTACGCTGCAGAATATGATGTGCGCTGTAATGGCCATCTGTGAGTATTACATTGAGGTTTGATTTGGACACATGTGATTTACAGGCACCCGGGGCGGATTGGTGGGTCAGCAGGCATTCCTGGTAGCCCTTGATGACCCTGTCTGGAGCGGAGATTTGCTGTTCCAGGAGGCTGGCTCTCCCTGCTCTCCTCACCCACCCCCCACCCCCCTGTAAAATGATGTCTGAGCAAAGATGTAGCAGACCTAGAGGCAGGGAGGACGCTGCCCTGTGCACTTACTCTCGGCATGATTATGCTCATGGAGCTCTTCTTGCTACAGCTCCTTCAGCTACGACTCCAATCCGAATGGTACATTGCCCACTGCAAAACAAAACACAACAAAACACTTCTTAAGTTTCTAGCAAAATTCCACCGCCTCTGTCATCACAGAAATAGCAAAACAGAATAATCTCTTCCTCTTTAAATCTTCTGCCTTTTTCTTCTGTACTCAACTTTCTGTTTGACCGGATATTTTCTTCTTACCTTAGATTTTAAAATCTAATTTGACGAATTTTAAATCCTCTATTTTTTTTAAAGTAAAATAAGATCATTTAAAATGTTTACTATGATGCAAGACTGTAACTTCTTTAGACATATATTTCTGTGTCAAATAGCATTTTTCTCTGTTTTCTTAACAGACTATCAACAGTTTGTGTTGGTTTTGCTATTATTGTTTGGTGTGCGTTGTTTTAGTAAAAGAAGGCGATCCTTCTAGGAAAGTGAAGTAGGAAAGAGACGTGTCTGCAGAAGAGGGCTGTTTTTGCTTATAGTGGACTCTTGAAGGTCACAGACTCGCTCCTGAGCTGGGTGGTGTGACTTCTTTGGCTCTTCAGAGCAAGGAGGGGAGCTTGTATTCATTCATCCTGTCAATTGGTGTAGATGGTGCATTCCTGCTATGAACCAAGAAGTGTTCTAGGGGGTGGGCTACGTCACTGAAGAAAAATTGACAGTGATGCCTACCCCCCCAAAAAAAAACAACAGCAAAAAATTGACAGTTAGTCTTTACGCAAGAGATTTTAATAGTCCACAAAAGAAACAAACAGCTAAGTATATGAAAAGATGTTCACTATCATTAGGAAATGCGCAATATCAATATCACAATGAGGTAAGGGCTCTCTCGTACTAGAATGGCTTTAAAAACCACCAGCCGGCAGTGCCAAGTTTGGTGACCACGCAGAACTCGACTGCCCATCTGCTGTGGGAAAACCAATGTGCAAAGCAGGTGGGCAATTTCTCATCAAAGCTCAACATGTATGGCTCAGCAATTCCATCCCTACATCGTTAACCAAAGAAATAAAAACTTACATTCTCACAAAAATGCCCACGTGAGTATTCATAGCAGCTTTGTTTACAGTTGCCCCAGACAGCCCGAGGTCCTGCCCTCGTTAGAATCCGCAGCCATCACACTGTTTCCACCTCGTGGCATCCCTGTGCACAACAGAACGGAACGCCCGCGGGGGCCTGTGCCATCTTACACTTGCTGCTGTGGCTGGGCCCATTGTTGCAGCCACTGGGTCAGTCCAACTCATCGAAGGCCTTTCTCCTTATCGCTGCCCCTCCATGTGATGGGCAAGAGACTATTCTACAGGGACTAGTCTCTTTTGACAACGTGTCCAAAGCACTTTGCCTCTGAGGAGCATTCTGACTGTACGACTTCCAAGACAGATTGGTGTGTGCTTTTGGCAGTGTATCTGGTATTTTTAGTATTCTTTGACAGCATCATAAGTCAGATGCATCCACTCTTCTTTGATCTACCATGTTCAATGGCCAACGTCCACATGCATATGAGGTGATTGAAAGCACCATGGCTTTGGATGGTTGCAACTTAGTCCTCGAAGTAACATCCTTGCTTTTCAACACTGTAAAGAGGTCTTGTGCAACAGATTTACCATTAAATGTGCTGTTTGATCTCTTGACATACTAATTCCTTGGCCTGGTGGCGTAGTGGTTACACACTGGGCCACGAACCAAAAAGGTCAACAGTTCAAACCCACCAGCTGCTCCATAGTAAAATAAGGATTTCTCCTCCCGTAAAGATTTCTCACCTCCGAGACCACACAGGCCAGTTCTAGCCCACCATATGGTGTCACTATGAATCAGAATCGACTCAGTGGCATTGGATGAGTCCTTAAACTGAGGAATGAATAAGCAAGGTTCTTTCACATCGTGAAGTATTATTACTCAGCAATAATAAAGAACAGACTATTGGTGCATGCTACGACATGGATGAACCTCCAAGGCATTTATTTAGTAAAAGAAGCCAGACTCAAAAGGCCACGTAGGGCATGGTTCCATCTATATGACTTTTTGAAGAAGGAAAAGTCGTAGGATCAGAAAATAGATGTGTGACTTCCAGGAATTGGGAGAAGAGCTTACTCAAAGGTAGCACAAATTGAAGCTTTGGGGGGTGATGGAGCTATTCTATCCATATCTTGACTAGGTTGGTGGTTCCCATGACCAAGTGCATTGATTAAAACTCTTTAAACTGTACACTCGAAAGGGTGAGTGTTAGCTAAGTGTAAACCATCTCAATTGAAAAGTAATCATATTGAAAAATCACATGACTTAACAGGGGAAAAATGTATCAAATGTTTCATACCAATGCTTTATTCCAGAAGGAAATGGAATAAAAATTTTCATATGCTCTAAGAAAGAAGGTGTCCACCAAGAACTGTATGTCCAACACACAACGGACCTTTTCAAACTCACTGCTGTCAAGATGTGAGAGCTCAGGGAATAATTTTCCTAAAATCTCTATAAAAATCTACTAGAGGGCTGAGCCCTGGTGGTTGAGTGCAGGACTGCAGCCCGCGGGCTTGGCGGTTCAAATCCAGCGGCAGCTCTCAGGAGCGGCACTGGGTAGCGCCCATGACCACCAGAGGCACCACCCCCCAAAATTATCTACTAGAGAACAACTTTCAGACAAACAAATGACTATACATACCTTGACATTATGACTATTAGTGAGTACTAAATATATAATTTACAGCACTAAAATAAACATGAAAAAATATAGAATATAGCCTGAAAACACTGTATGTTGTGACAATATAAATAATACAGCTATGAAAAATTAAGGTTGGGGAATAGGTTTGTGTTGTTTTTTTTTAATCAAACCCACTGCCATGGAGTTGATTCAAATTCCCAGTGACCCTGTCGGGCTAGTAGAACTGCAGCATGAGCTTTCAGAAGTCTGCAGGTCTTCACAGGAACAGACGCCGCCTCATTCCCCCAGGAACAGCTAATAGGTTTCAGCTACTAACCTTGCAGCCCTACTCTTAACCCACTAGCCTATGCCAAAAAAAAAAAAATGATAACTGTTTCCAGTAATCATAACTGATGATACTCTTAGTATTGGTTTGGGAGTCCTGGTGGCATTGGGCCGCTAACGAAGAGTTACAGTCTCAGACGCCCACGGGACACTTGCCCTCTGTCCTGCAGGGGTGCCGTGAACCAGCATCCACTCCATAGCAGGGGGTAGTGTGAGGAGCTCACCTAATGGTTGCGTTTTTCAGAACATTTGGAGACTGAGAACGTCAGCCTGAGGCCCTCTGCCTCTGACCAGGGGAGCAGTTTTTTTTTTTCCCTTTTTTTTTTTTGTGGCATCACTGCTCTGTGGGACTAGGAAGCCCAGCCTTGCTCCTGGAGAGATGCTGCTGGGTTTGAACTGTCAACCCTGTGGGCTACCGTCCTGCACACAACCACTAGGCCACCAGGGCTCAGCCCAGGGCAGCAGGTTTTGAGTCCCAGCTCTTCCTTTGAATCTGAAGCGTCAGTATGAAGTCAGTCATTACAAAGGCCTCGATACAGTGACCACCTCAGTAATACTAAGAATCTGAAACCCTAAATTATAATTTGGAAGTATCATTTCCCATTGTTATAAACCAGTGCTTTTTGAATTACTGACAGATTCCAGGTCCATGGCAAAAAATGAGTCAAACTTGTTCCCATTCCAGATGAATGACAGTCCAAAGGACTCAGGAGGCCACGGACCCAAAATGTCCAGATTGTGCGTCAGTGTGCACAGGAATGTAGTGGATTAAAGCCCACTACACATTGTTTAAATCCACGAGGGTTTTTTAAACCAATATTTAAAATACAATTAACCAGACACTTTTTGAGCAGGACAGGGAATCAATTTTGTGGAAAATATAAGTAAATTGAATAGATAAATCGAACAAATCAAGCATTCGTAGTAAACTCTACCACCAGGCAACCAGATAGATGAGAGGTGCCTGCTCGTAAATTGATTTTAGCTAGTAAATAAAAGCAAAATAATAGAACTAAGAATATGCCAGTGTGACAGCACAGAGTGAATTCATGAATCGAAGCATTGATCATCATCAACTGCTAACATACAACGCGTGCAAGTTATCCCCCTTTTACCTCCCGGTGAAGAAACTCCACCCCTACAGCCTTGTCAGAAGCCTCAGACTGGAGACTGACCGGGCGACCAGTGGTCAGGAAGTACAGAGGAGAGGAGCAGAGGAACTCACCATGAATATGCAGTCAGCAAAATTGGAAGGGAAATGAAGAGAAAGAGAACGTGTATATTAAAACGACTTAAAAAGGAGTGGCCACGGCTAGACTGTACTTCAAGGAATACATGCTTAAGTGAGTAAAAAAAAAAAAAAAACCAGCATCAAACTTCCCTCAGGTCATTGCTGACTCGTAACGACCCTCTGTGGGTTTCCAAGACCGTAACCGTGTATGGGAGTAGAAACTAGCCCCATCTTTCTCTCTCGGAGTGGCTGGTGGTTTTGAACTGCTGACCATAGGGCTCTCACTCCAGCACATAGGTAACCACTTCACCCCCAGGACTCCCTCCTTTGAAAATCAGACAAGTGGTGCTAAAGGGATCAGGAGGGCAGGCACTCGAGGGAGGATGAGCAAAGGGTGGAAAGCCTCTGGCCAGCAGAGCTGGAGGAGCTGGGTGTCAGCTACACGAGTGTTTTCCTTTTGATAAACTCACTGCGTGTGCTCTATGCATTTTAATGTGATTTTCTATATCCACATGTTACTTTAGAATCTACTTTGTAATATATGACTCTGGAGGTCAAGAGGAACAGCTGATAGTTCTGTTATCTCCTACACTTAGCAGGAGGAACCTGGGTGGGAGGGTGGGATACGAGTGAGTCAGCAGTTCAAAATCACCAATGGCCCGATGGGGGAAAATGAGACTTTACACTCCTGTAAAGGGTTAGGGTCTCGGGAAGCCACAGGGACAGTTGTGCCCTGGCTTTTGGGTTGCTGAGAGTTGAAGTCATTTCAGTGGCCGTGAGTGAGTGAAACTTCACACAGGACCTGGGCATCACCAGATGCCCGATAAACAGGGATTGAATAAACCATAATAATTTAACTGACAGAATCAGTAAATTAAATTAACAGCATCTTTCAAGTGAAAAGCCTAATTTAATAGCTTTTATCGGCATTAATCTTTGCCAGTATATTTTATATAAAGTAATTCAAACAATTTATTTTCAATATCTAAAATTTCTTAACAAATTTACTCCAAAACACTCCAATTCTTTCCTTCTTTTTTCCGTCTTGGGTCTAGAATTTAGTCCTGTTGGCTATGAAGAATCAGATTTCTCCGGTACTGAGCATAATAAGCCTGGCTTGGTTAAGAAATTCAAGTCTGTGTTGAATAGAATAGTAGGGAATGTGGTTAATTTCTGTGTTAAGGTAATCCACAGTAGTACAATTTTGTGTGGTCTCCTTGAAACAAGGTATGTGTCCCCTTGTTGAGCATCTGCCATGAGTTCAACTTGGTACGGCCCTCTGAGAGGCTTCCAGAAAGGGTGGCTCTGGCTAGACTTGCCCAGAAGTAACTTGTCTTGTTTTGTAACTGAATTGAGTTCTGAGTGATTTGATCCTGTGAATGCCGGCCTCTAGAACAGACACGTGCACCTTTCTGGTGGGCCCTATTTTATGAGAGAACCCCCTCACCTGGTTGGGACCACTTAGGAAACTCGAGTTCACACAGCAGGTGGATCTCCCTAGTTTCATATCCTTCGTTTTTAGTGATGAGAGAACCTATTTTAGTTTGAAGCTTTATCGAGACAAAGGATAGTTTGAAAAGGAAGGGTGGATGCATACAAGCTTTGTATTGTGTATCAAACATTTCTTGCAAGCCAAAACATTTGTAAACTTATGTTGTACATTGGGCACTGATTCAACATTCAGTTCCGATTTACCGAAGATATTGGTCAAACTCCACAGCTGGATGTTCCACTTCAGTCTAGCTCAGTGGTTCTCATTATTCCTGATGCTGCAACCCTTTCAAATAGTTCCTCATGTGGTGGTGACCCCCCAACCATAAAACCATTTCTGTTGCTTCTTCATAACTATAATTTTGGTACTGTATGACTTGTTATGTAAACATGTGATGTGCAGGATGTGTTTTCATTGTTACAAATTGAACATAATTAAAGCATATGATGAATCAAAAAGCCTATTATATATTGTGAAATATTTATTTCTAATGATGAATAGATGAAATTTTGTCTTAAAGCATGGTGTAGCATGGATAACAGTCTTCACACCAGGTACTTATATGTGGGCATATCTGCATGTGGGCGGACCCGCCTGGAGACAGAGAGAGGAGCGCTATCTTGGTTCCTAAGACCATCAAATGATGGTCACATGATGGTCTTAGGTAACCCCTGTGAAAGGGTTGTTAGATCCCCGAATGGATCTTGACCCAAATGTGGAGAACTGCTGGTCTAGATTTCCTTCTTTTCCTCAAACTAATTCACCATCAAAATGATCAGAACTAATTCTCCCAATCATGCTTTCATGTTTGAAAGCATCTGTCCCTTTTCCAAGGAGGTCTGGCCACATAGTGGTTATACGTGGGGCTGCTAACCACAAAGTGAGCCGTTGAGAATCACCAGCTGCGCTGCAGGAGAAAGACATGGCTTTGCACGCCTGTAAAGAGTCTGTACAGTCTTGGAGACCTACTCACGCACTCGCTGCCACTGAGTCAATGCTGGACGCAGTGACCCCAGTAGGTTTCCAAGAGTAGGAAGTCTTGCTCCTTGGAAACCCACAGGGGCAGCTTCATCAACATCAACTCAATGGCAGTGGACATGAGGCCCTTCTCTACATTTATCCCGATCAGGTCAATCCATTTCTTATATAAGAAACCAATGGAATTTCCAACATTCTCTGCAATTCCATTTCTCAGACTCCAATATGCATCCTTACTTGGTAGTGCAGACTTTTGCACGCAGGAATTTAAGGCCATTCACCCTGCCCCAGACATGATTTGAGAGATGGCATATGGCACCTGTTGTTTATTTGTTTGTTTGTTTGTTTTTAATCATTTTATCGGGAACTCATACAACTCATATCACAATCCATACATATGTCCATGGTATGCAAAGCACATTTGTACATTTGTTGCCATCATCATTCTCAAAACATTTTCTTTCTACTTAAGCCCTTGGAATTGGCTCCTCATTTTTCCCCTCCCTCCGTGCTCCCCCTTCCCTCATGAACCCTTGCTAATTTGTAAATTATTATTATTTGTCATATCACACACTGTCTGGTGTCTCTTTGCCCACTTCCCTGTTGTCCACACCCCAGGGAGGAGGTTATATGTAGATCCTTATCATTGCTTCCCCCTTTCTACCACCTTCTCTCCACCCTCCTGGTATCACCACTCTGACCAATGGTCCCGAAGGGATCATCTGTCCTGGATTCCCCATGTTTCTGGTTCCTATCTGTACCAGCGTACATCCTCTGGTCCAGCAAGATTGGAATCATGATAGTGGTGGGGAGGAAGCATTTAAGAATTAAATGAAAGTCGCATGTTTTATCATTGCTACACCGTACCTTGATTGGGTCATCTCCTCCCTGAGACCCCTTTGTAAGGAAATGTTACTTCAGCTATTAATGGGTTTTGGATCCCCAATCTGTACTCCCTCTCATTTATAATGATATAATTTCTAGTTCTTTTATGCCTGATACCTGATCCATTCGATACTTTGTGGTCGCAGAGTCTGGTGTGCTTCTTCTATGTGGGCTTTATTGCTTCTGAGCTAGATGGCTGTTTGTTACTTTCAAGCCTTTAAGACCCCAGATGCTATATCTTTTGATAGCCAGGCACCATCAGCTTTCTTCACCACATTTGCTTATGCACATATTTGTCTTCAGCAATCACATCAGGAAGATGGGCTCGCAATGATATGATTTTAGTTCTTTGATGCCTCATACCTGATCCCTTTGACACCTCATGGTCACACGGAGTGGTGTGCGGCTTCTATGTGGGCTTTATTGCTTCTGAGCTAGATGGCTGCTTGTTACTTTCAAGTCTTTAAGACCCCAGACGCTAGCTACATCTTTTGATAGCCAGGCTCCATCAGCTTTCTTCACCACTTTTGCTGATGTGCACATTTTTCTTCAGTGATTGTGTTGGGAAGGTGAGCATCATGGAATGCCAATTGAATAGAACAAACTGTTCTTGCATTGAAGAAGTACTTGAGTGGAGGTCCAGTGCCCATCTGCTATGGCACCTGTTTTTAAGTGACTGCTCCCATGACACTGACATCCAATGGTAAATTATGAATAAAGAACTGTCTTCTGTAATGTCTTAGCTTCTGCAAACTGTATGATGTTATTTATGAACTATGTACTTTCTGAGTTACACTATCACACCCTCCCAGAAGGCAGCTACCTGGGGCTTTGTGTTTAAAGATTTCATAGGGGTGTTCAGCACATGTATTCTAATACTGCTCCTTTTCATGGAACTGCATTCATATACTTGTTTCTGAAAAACCCCGTTTTCCTCCATTTTGCAGAGGCAACATTTTCACTGAGATGCCGTACTGATACACGATTCACTCATGGGCTCGTAATTTGGGGCAGAAAAGCCTTTATCTCAAACGGAGTACAGTATACTTTTGACAGAATGGACAGTGAGACTTCAATGTCTTCTCAGAGGATACTTTTGAAATCCGGGTCTTTTTGTTTGATGTTTGAAAGTGCTTCCAGCCATTTGAGTTTTAAATTACAGAGAAAGCTGCTTGGGCGGACCACCCAGGCTGGGTTCAAAGATGTGATCGGTCTAAGACAGGTGCTCTTGAAATAGAGGTTGTCTTTCAAACAGGTTTTACTGAGTGGACAAGTTTTTCCTGACCCGGAGATTTTTTTTTTTTTTAGTTTGTTTCTTCCTTTTTAAAAAATCCTTTTCTCATCAGAAAGTAATATCTTTGTGAGAAGTTCCTTGAGAGCATTTTGTGAACACGAGATTAATAGATGCACATTCCACACTTTAACAGTAAACGAGTTTTTCTTTCATGTACAACATAAAGCATTAGGAAAAAATCCCATTTCATGTCTTTGTTTTTTGAAGTGTTTATTTATTTATATCTGATGATAGTTCACAAAAGGTTTGACCCAAGTTTTGTAGGAATTATATTGAGTAAATGGAAAAATAGAAATTAAAATTAAACCAAAACATAGTAAATCAAGGCCAAATGTAAACTAGGATACTACTACAGAAGCAATATGACTCCAAACATTCTAAATGTTAGACTTCCATATTTTAAAAAATTATAAATATACAATTTGATAGATTAAACCCTAATATATAATTACAAGGAATAAAACAACATGATATTGTGAGTTATGAAGTAGACAGAATCAAGTCAAGGAAAATATCCCATATGTATTTCTGTTGCAGGTAGCATTTCAAATCATTGATAAGAAGATTCTGTGGCCCACGGGCTTGGCGGTTCAAATCCAGCAGTGGCTCTCCAGGAGCAAGGCTGGGTAGCTCCCACGACCACCAGAGGGCAGTGATGCCCCCCCCCCAAAAAAAGAGGATAGATGATTTAATAACTTCTCTGGGGAAAGAAAAAATTTAAGTTCCTGCCTTATGCCACACTAAAATAAACTTGAAATGAATTGATAGTAAAATACAAAATTACATGCAATGATAATTCAAGGAGAAATAGATACAAATGTCTGAAAGATGATGTCAATGGATAGTTATCCCATCTTCCATAGACAGAATGTTTTAAGGATTTAAAAAAAAAGGAAAAGAGAAAAGGTCACCAAGAAAAAATTATTGGGCTATATAGAAATGTTCAACCTGAAAGAAAATTCCTTAAAAATATTGCTGTGGTTTCTTCTTTTTGCATGATTATCTGCATGTGAAATCCAGGCTAAGTGAGCCTCTAGACGCAGCGATGAGATCAGGAGTTTCTTGGGGCTACGACAAGGGAGGCTGCAACAGCAGATACAAGTAACAATGGGTGCACAAAGGGAGACAACGGTCCACACTGTGGCAGCGATGACACAACTCCTTCTGATGTGTCTGAACCACTGACTCGGTGATATGTTAATTATATGTCAAATAAAGCATTGAAAATATAACCGTAAATTCAGCCATGAAGAGAAATGAAGTCCTAACATGCTATAACATGGATGACTTTTGCAAACACTGTAATTTAAAAGAAAGAGACATTGTTCTGTCTTACTTACATGGAAGTCTAGAATAGAAAATATGTAAAGACTGAAGTTTTTCAGTGGTTATTAGGGCGAGGAAAGGAGTTTTGGGTTGTAGCAGGTTACTCGTTGGGCTGCTCGCCACAAGGTTAGCAGTTCAAAGCCACCATCGTTCTTCCGATGCTTTCTTGTCCAGTGAAGATTGATAATCTCGGAAATCCGTGAGTCCAGATCGATGCAGTGGCCGTGAATTTTTTCAGTTTAAGGGGCAGACATGGGGAGGAAGTGAGAGGGGAGGAGGGAGTCGCTGCTTGGGGCACACCAGCTTTCCGTTGTGGGGAAAACTTGGAAACAGATAGTAGGGAGAGTTGAACAACATAATGAGCAGAGTCAATTGTGTGTGCAAACATGTTGACTTAACAACCATTTTGTTATATAGCTTAACTACAATTAAAAAGTGATACCTGCATAAACTGAAAAAAAAAGCGATACCTTAATAATAACGAAATAAACTACATGAAAGTAAACTAGAAAACGTTAACAACATATATATTAATTAATCTTTTGTTCAACTCATAAGCCAAGAGAACCTTATAAAACTTTAGAAGAACATGAAATGAAAGCCTTTAATTAAATTTCTACAAAGTCAATTAACAAATATGTTTCATGCTTGCGTACTATACAGTTGGATGACAGTTTTATTTGGGGGGGGGATTAAATAACTATCTTATACTTTATCCCCAAATTGGTTTTATATTATGGCTTCAAATGTATAATATAAATCTATTAAAGAACCAGACGTACAAAGGGGCTTTCAAGAGTTTGTAGAAAAGTGGAATTGAAAAATAATATAACTTTTCCATGAATTTTTTGAGGGCCTTTCTTATATTAAAAAAGACAATATATTGGGCTGAGCCCCAGTGGCGTAGTGGTTGTTCGTGGGACTGCGGCCCACTGGGATGGAAGCTCAATTCCAGCAGTGGCTCCACAGGAGCCAAGGCTGGGCCTCCTACTCCCACCACCAGAGGACAGTGATGCCCAAAACACAAAAACAAACAAAAAGACAATATATCTAAGAAAATATATTGTTTCGTATCTAAAAAGATATATTGTTTTATAATCTTAAGATGGAAAGCTCTTCTAAACCTGGCACAAAGCCCAATTGCCCCAAAGGAAAAGTGATAGGTTTTCATATTTAAAAATGAATAATTATTAATAAGAAAAACCACTTTTAAGAAGTTTAGATAAATAGCAAGCAGAAAAGTGATTTGCAACAAATAGTCTTCTAAGGGTTAGCGTCCTTATCGATAAAGAAACTTTCAGGTCAATAAGAAAAAGACAAATGCCCTAATAGAAAAATGAGCAAAAGACAGAGTAATTCAAGAAAGTATTACTACACATAGCCAATAAACACAGGCAAAAGTCTTTAATAGCACTAGTGAAAAAGAAATGCAACCTTTTAAAAATGCCAATTTTCATCTGTCAACTTGATAAAGATTTTTTTAAATGAAATTATCTAGTGTTAGAAAAAGCATGGCAAAGCGCTTTCTGAGAGAATAATTGGTTTCAATTTTTTTTTTTCTGGAGGGCAATTTGAATTTGACAATGTATATATCAAAGGCTTTAAAAACGTTCCTATCCTTTGACCCAAATGATCGTTACTGGGAATTTATCCTAAGGCAGCCGGCTGAATTGTGCAGAAGGATTTGTTGGGCACAGCCCTTGTGAACGTGGATCTGCTGCTGACAGCGCTGCCCCTCAGTCACCGTCCTGTGTGGGGAGCTCCCCGGCACGGAAAGCCCTGCTGCTCCAGAGCCCCAGGCTGCCAGGTCACTGCTCCCCCACCTGCCTTGTGTCCCGGGAGCAGCCGTGTGGCGTGGGGTCTTGCAGCCCGACATCCATGGATGTCAGACTGGGGCTCTGGGGCGGAGGAAGGAAAGCAGCTGGTGCCTCCCGAGCTAGTCTAGTGGCAGTGGATGGCAGCGGCATCTCCTGTCCCAAGCCCCAGAGAGTAGCAGGGTCCAAGCTGTGGCATTTGATGCCCAGTGAGTTTGTCCCTTTCTCTGTTTCCAGCCGCCCAGGTCTGTGGTGTGATTTGAGGCGTGGTCCTGACCGTGACTGCTGCTCCTCCTCGCCTCTCCAGATCATATGATCAGATCAGTTCCCTTTCTGCTCAGATCAAGCAGAGCTTGTCAACCTATAACCCTGTCACAACAGCATTATGTATAGCAGTGAGAATTAGAAACAGCAATAAGTAAGGAATTGTACGAAAAAAAATGTTTCTGTTCATAGGATGAGACCCTGTTCAACGTTCTTGTAAAATCGTGGCCTGGGGCTGAGCCCCCGTGGCATAGTGGTTGTACGCGGGACTGCGGCCCAGTGGGCTGGCAGTTCAAATCCAGCAGCAGCTCTCCAGGAGCAAGGCTGGGCCACCTACTCCCACCAGAGGGCAGTGATGCAAAAAAAAATCATGTCCTATGTATCACTTTTAGAATCTTAAGCACAAAAGGATCACTAGATGCTTATAAAATTGTTTCACTATGCCAAGGAGCAGGTTGTGTTGTCCTCTATAGATTGACGCCCTGCTCCCCCCCACCTCCCAAAAAATAATACCAGGCCAACCCACCCGGGGCGCTGTTCCCTCTGAGACTGAGAGACCTGTGGAAGAAACCAAGGATGCCACATGCACACACATACAACTCCCTTTTGCACCCTAGAAATCACACAGGGCGCCCCCAAGGGGCACGACTTACCCCACAGTTCCTTCACACCTGAAAGCTAGAAAACAACCATGTAATACTGTTACCGGAAAGACGTTCATTTTGAAACTTCAGCAGCAACAGCCAAGTGCCAAGGACAGATGCCCTTGATTCCCCTTCAGCTTCTAAATCATGTCTGTGACATTTACTTGTATAGGGGGAAAGCACTGCTTGCGTATACATAGTCTGTCCATGGAAGGATAGTCCACCAGTAACCACGGTGAAGAACTGAGTCACTGGGTGGCCTTGAGTAAGAGTAGATGTTTCCCGTGTTCTGCAGGCTATACTATGCTTTGCATCTCTTACTCCCAACGTGACTAAGTTAAATTTAAACAGGTCAGTAGTTTCACTGTGTTTCTGAGATACCCTCCCCAGAACGCTTCAAGGCTTTAAGAGGAATGGGCAATGCAGGGCACCCCACCCCTGGTACCCCCGGGTACCCACAGGGACAGTTCTACCCTGTCCTATAAGGTCACTCTGAGTGAGCATCAACTCCATAGCAATGAACTCAAAGTTTAAGGGATATGGCAAGGAAAGTTGGTAGAGAAATGGGACGCCAGCAACAATGGCAGTGTTCTGAACTGAACTGTAGTGATGACTGCATAACTCTCCTTAATATGATCGAACGATTAAATGGTATGCTATGTGAAGGGTATGCCAATAAAACGATTTAAAAAGAGAGAAGGAAACATACATCATCATAAAGGAGTGCAGGGGAGACATGGTTTGGAAAAAAGAAGGCTGGATCCCAGGGGACAAGCACTGTGGAAGGGCAGTGCTACAATGATGGAGAAATTTGTTCATCTCCCCAGGTTTGGAGGGAGACATACAGATGTTCTACGGTGATGATTTATAACCTCCACATGGTGACTCATATTTCTGTATGCTTCAAATAGTTTCTCATTTTTTAAAGGGCAAGTGATCTCCCAGGTCACCATCTGTTCTTAAGTGGGGGAAGTGAGAGTGGAAGTGGGGAGAACGGACCATGGCTATTGCCAGGGGAGATGATGGCAGTGCCATTGCAAAGGTAGGTCAAGCCAGGAGAGGTCTAGCAGAGCTTAAAGTCCGAGTGTTAGAGGCCAGCCTGTGTGTGTCCCTGATGGAGACTCCATGCTAGGTTCAGTCGCCAGTCCTGCCCTGTGCGCAGAGGTTGGGAGGCCCTGGACTGAATAGTCAGCTCTCCATCTAAACTAACGTCCATGCCCCAGTCATGATCCCACTCCTGTTTCCAGAGTCCCTCCTATAACGTGATGCTTTCATGTGCCGCCAACCAGGCTTTTGTGACACTTCCCTTTCCCCTCCCGTGTCCTTTGATCTCCGCACTCTTGGATGCTATCATCAGGAGCCCTGGTGGTGGAGAGGCTGCAATCGGTAAGGTGAGCAGTTCAAATCAGCAGCAGCTCCAAGGGAGAAACACAGGGCTTTCTACTCCCACAGAG